>JACEIK010006567.1:0-30621 GCA_018107945.1 Datura stramonium
TCTTTTAGGCACTTTTAGCTTATTAGTAAGGAGTTGTATAAATAATTTTTCATTCATTTGTTTTCTTACTTCTTACTAATAATCAACCATTTTTACACAATTGCACCCTTGACCTTTCTCAACTTTTACAATTTCCACTTTCTTTTCTTTTCATTCTTCTCACTCCTTTACTCTTTCAGATTTTTCTTCTTCAAACGCTCAGGAGCTTTGGATCAAATTCACGGCTAATGAAATAAAAAGGATTAAGCTTATGTTGCAGCTATCAAAGAATAGGCTAAGGCTCAATAGGGCTAACTAGGATTAATGTTTCAAGGTAGGTAAAACGAGGGATAAAGATTAGGTTCAATCAAAGAAATGCCTAAATCATCTCCTACAATTTACATCCTTCATTTCGTTTTATAAACACACCAGGCAAGTTCTAGACAATCCACAATAGCACAGAATACTCAAAAACCTTACATTCATTGCACATGCTCAATTCAAGACACATTGGCGAGACTCTTACTCGGCTAATCACAAGATTTTAATTAAGCTTCAATCATGAATCAGTCAAATTCAAGAGCCTAAGATTCTCAAACAAGTTATACATTTACATGCTTTAACACTAAACATACTTGCATCTTACAATCATTTATAGCACATAGCAAGAATATCAAGCATCAATTAGCTATGGTTCAAAACCCAAGACACGTGGACTAATTTTCCTCAAGGCGGTCGTCGTCAATCCATCATCGGAAAAAGTCTCTAACCTAAGACTTAAACATTATATACGAAAAATGAAAAATGAAAAAATTTATTTTTTTAATGTTTTAAAATAAAAAAAATTAAAAAATTTATTCTTCGGTTCCAAAGACCCCAGTCGGAAAGAGCGAAAGAAAAACTCAACGGGTGATAATTCATGCTTGACTCACACAAATTTTTCAAATTTTTTATTTTTTTTAATATAGTTTTTATATATAAACTATAAGATACTGCACAAGTAATAATAATATTTTTAAGATTTTAAGATTAATTACAATTATCCAAAACCTCTTAAATCATGCTAGATCCTCATAGCATCAAATTAATATTTAAACAAGGTGAGAAATACTCCTTTGAGGCCTTTAGGCCTAGAAAACAACATGGTTTCCTTCCCTTTGCAGCAGTGGGTGTTCGACCCACACTTTTTCTCTTCCGTAGCATTAGCTTCCTCCTCCGGAGTACTGGACTTCCCCTCCATACGTGCTTAACTTTCCACCAAAAAAAATGAAAAATGAAAAAATTTAAAAAATAAAATCAACTCTAATGCAAGAAATTAAAATGGATACCCTTGGGTTGCCTCCCAAGCGAGCGCCTAATTTTACGTCGCGCGAGACGTATTACGTTTCCACGCTTTTTCCTCCACCTTGAGGATATGAATCTCACCCTAATTTCTTCTCTAATTTTCTTTTATGCTCGGAGGTAGTGGTGAAAATTGTAAGGACCAAGCAATAGATGTCGCCTTTGACGTTTATTGGTCCTCCCGTAAGTGAAGTCATTTTTCTATTAGAATCAACAAATTTGGAATATATGGGCCTTGATCCTCCTCTCGACATTTCTCTATCGGCTTGGGGAGCTCTATTTCTATGTCGTCAGCAAACTTAAGGTAGAAAAATGCTTAGTGAGGTCCAATACCTTGATTACGAAACTACAATACAATTGACCTCCTTACTTGTATACCTCTTCTCACGCGTCAACATGTTATCTCTCGAAGTATTTTCAAATGGGGTATATATCTCTTCCCCCCTAAACAAATTTTCTATAAGTATGAGCTCATCACGGGGACACTCAAGAGGTTCTAAATGTTGGGCGTCATGCGAAAAATTCACCTTGTCTTCCTCACAGCAATTCTCTTGACTATCGCCTACAGCGCCACTGCAATTGATCACAAGCTTGACCTCAGCAATCATCTCGTGAATTTAACGCTCATCATTTTAGAGCCTCTGCATTCCTCTTCCAGACTTATCAATGTTGCCATTGCCTCCTTCATTACTTCGATTGCTCAATGAGTTGTTTCAGCATGTCTTCTAATCGGTCTTGGCATCCCAAGTCCTCGTGGAAGGGTCATAGTAGAGGCTCGGGGAAGGGGGTATGCATTTGGACAGCCATCCCAATGGCTATCTTGACCACCACATGTTGCACGTATTCTGATCGCCACCGATGGTGTCCTCAGTTGAAAGGTTTGTCAAAGCGCAGTATTCACCATTTAAACCATTTGTGTTCACGATGTATGTCGAAGGGTATCAAACAAATAAAAATATTGAAAGAAAATAAAATCAAAAACACGTGTCAACGCTTATATAGAATTCGTTAACTAACACTTAAGAAAAATTATACCAATTGCCGAGTCCACAGGCCAGCGGCGCCAAAACTTGATGAGCCCGCAAATTGTGCGGGTCGTACAAGTAATATAGTGGCTCTTTTTAAGAAAGCAGATATGTCGAACCCACGAGACGGGACTACGGGGTGAAACCTTTTCAAGTGTTAATTTACTACAACTATAATAATGAAGACAACGGTGTAAGGATTTTGTATTTTGGAAACTAGTTTAGGCTAAAGTAAAATATTTGTACGGTTGAATGAACTATGAATGTGAGCATCTTTGAGGCTACAAAGAACATGTAAAAGAAACTAAATATCGATATACATGGTTTATCTTTTCTCACAAGTTGCTAGTCGGAACTTATGCCTTCAGATTAAAACTCTCGTATTTAACGACTTAGAATCATGAACCTTCCACCTACATTTTGTGATGAAGAAATTCAAGTTACATCCATTGGCTTAGATTCCACACTTGACTAATACGACTTTCGGGTATATTTCTATCTGAAGGTAATCAATTCCCAATTTTTCCAAACCAAGACAAAGATCCTTATCCTATTAATTCACAACTTTCAGGTTTCTTGCCCTCACGCAGGGTGAAACCGAAATTTTTGGATTTACATTAACATTAGCCAGATAACGTAGTAAGAACAAGAATTAAATAGAACAACCATAGAAGAAAAGATGGAAAACAACCCGGCCAATTCAACAATTACATTTCAATACAATAGTTATAACCTCGGCAAGAAATGGAATTAGCCCTCATTTAATGGATTGAACATCATTAAATGAATGGAAATCGCTGCAAGCAGTGAAAGGAAGAAAGAGAAAGGGATAGAAAACCTAAGAATTTTCATCCTCAAGCGCCTACCAACACGTTCTTGCTCCACCAAGTGAATATGTAAAAATAAACCTAAATTATTGCTATTTATAATAGTAAGAATTTGTCCGGAATAACAAGCAACGTGTCACGGAGTGGAGCATTGCCTCCCCGACATGGCCCAAACGCGGAGGCCTTAAAATCACCTGTCGGCCCGAGCGGCACCTCTTGGCGTTAGCTGTGTCTTGCGTTCTTTGAGCGGCGCGTTGCACCCCTTTGGTCGTGGAGCCACCCTAATGTGGCACGTTGCCAACGCATGGCGAGGGGCTGTCTTGGGCAGCCTGCCTGGCGTGGCACGTTGCCAGCGCGCGGGTGGGACATTTTGGGCAACCTCCTCTTTAGAAGCGTTAGCGTGTTTATTCCGTCTCAAGCCTCTACTTCACCAACTCGAGGATTAGCTCCTCAAAAGTTATCAAAAACCTAAGCATAGAAGCTAATCATGTTGGTTAGTATAAATTCACACTTCCTACAATTTACATGAGAATGTACACACATTGTTGGATAAACAAGGCAAAAGTGATGCATTTGAGTATCGATTTGGCATATAAATATACCCCTGATCATTCATCAACTTGAGGCAAATGATATAGTTGTCAGAGTACGGCTTGGGTTCATCGGCTGTCCAAGTACACACCGGATATGGTTGCGGACTAGAGAGCCCATATGAACGAGATTTGAGAATGGGGTGTCGACTCGTTAGTCGGAGTGTGTGGCTGTGATTTTGAAACGATGATCTTGATTTCTCTCATTGGTGATATACCTTTCATTAGATTGAGTCGAGATTAGAGGAAGGAAAGGGAGAGAGAGGCCAATAGAGGGCGGGGACAACAAACTTTGGGTTTTCCTAGTAGAGATGCAGTGGTGGACATTGCCGGCGGAGTCTCACCAGGTATCGGCCCGGCACGCGTCATTAGCCGAGTGTGCCATCTAGATCTAGGTGTGAGCAAAAGGGAAGGGCATCAAGCTCTTGAGGTCAAGGGAGCATGTAAATAAGCCTAGCGTTCCAATTTATATCAAGTGTGGTAGGAGGCTGTGGAGAGTGCTTAGTAGGTTCGGAATTGCATGTTTTGGAGTGCGGGAAGCTGCTCAAAGATTTCCCTTCAACTAGGCGGGTCATGAGTCGAGGCCGTGAGCCAGCTACCATTTCAACAACTCCCCAGCAAGCTCAGCTCGGCATGGTGCATCCACTAGTGCGGGTGGTGGTCGCGTCGAAATAGATTTTATGCCCTATCATCACGTCGGGAGCAAGAGGTCTCCGGAGGTAGTAAGCTGCTATATTACAGTATTCCATCTTAATGTATATGCATTGTTAGATCATGGGCCTTTACCTTTTGTGACTTCTTATGTTGCTATTAGTTTTAGAGTTAGCCCCAAAATCCTATATCGGAACCCTTATCGGTCCTACTCTAGTTGGTGAATCGGTTATGGCTCAACGGGTATGAAATTGCCTTATCATAGTCCTCCGAAGTCACCTCGTCCAATCTAGTAGTATTAGATATGACTAATTTTGATGTTATCTTTAGTATGGATTGAATACATGCGTGTTATGCCTCGGTAAGTGCCTTAGGAGCCCAGTGCAGTAGAGTTTTCGATTTTTAGGTAGACGAGTCCTAGCATGGAAGGTAGTTCAGCTGTGCCATAGGTCACTTCATTTCCTACCTTAAGGCCCCGAGAAAGATAATTTTCAAGGGTTGTGTGTACCATCTAGTTCGGGTTAAGGATGCTGCATTGGAGACCCCAACTCTTCAATCTATCCCTATTATATGTGATATGGAGGTTTTCCCGGATGATCTAACGGGAGTACCTCGCGAGCGGGGAGATTGACTTTGGTATTAACCTTAACTACAGATATGCAAGCCTATATCTCTTCATCCATAGAGAATGGCTCTAGTTGAGCTAAAGGAGTTGAAGGAGCAATTAGGAAGGATCTTCTAGTTAAAGGGATTCATCGGACCTAGCAAGTCCTTGTAGGATGCACTAGTTACATTTGTTTGAAAAAGGATGGGTTTATTTATATGTGTTTTGACTATCGGCGGTTGAACAAGGTAACCATCAGTAATAGGTATACCTTCCAGGAACTAATGACTTATTTTATCAACTTTAGGGTGTTAAGTGCTTCTCAAAGATAGAACTCTGATTCGGGTATCATCATCTTAGGTTTGGGAGAGTTACATTCTGAAGAAAGCTTTCACGACTCGATATAGTCATTGTGAGTTAAGTGGTTATGTTTTGGACTAACAAATGCTCTTGCATCTTTATGGATTTGATGAATAGGGTGTCAATCCATATTTGGATATGTTCATGAATGTCTTCATAGACGACATCCTCGTATACTCTCGGAGCAAGGAGGAGCATGCCTCTCATTTCGGGATTGTGCTACACACCGCCCAGGATGCGGTTGTTTGCTAAATTGAAAGTGTGAGCTTCTGGTTGGACTTCAGTAGCATTTATGGTCAGAAATAGTGTCAACGAGGGTGTATAGGTGGACTCTTAAAAGATAAGGCGGTGAAGAATTGACCTAGACAATTAATCCTTTAGAACAATTAGGAGTTTCTTGGATTTTAGGCGCTGTTACGGGGAGGTTTGTCGAAGGATTTTCATCCTTTACTGTACTGTTGACTAATTTAACCCAGAAGAAGGTAAAAGTTCAATAGTGGATACCTATGAGAAGAGTTTCAAGAGTTAAAGACTTAACTCACTTTTGCAGTATTGACCCTACCGGAGGGCATGAATGGATTTGTTGTGTATTGTGATTCCTCTAGGGTTGGTTTTGGTTGTGTGTTAATGTAGCATGGTAAGGTCATTACGTATGCCTCTAGAGCTGATTAAGACTCATGATAAGAATTACCGTCGTGACCTAGAATTAGTAAGCGGTAGTGTTAGCATTGTAGATTTCGAGACACTATTTGTATGGGGTCCATGTGGATGTGTTTACGGACCATAAGAGAATACAGTATCTGTTTAATTAGAAGGATTTGAATTTGCGACAAAGAAGGTGGTTAGAGATCATGGGGGCCCAGCAACATGAGTGTCCTTTATCATCGGGGCAAGGCCAATGTAGTGGTGGATGCCCTTAGCGGACTGTCCATGGACGGTGTCTCTCATGTAGAGAATGAAAGGAAGGAGTTGGTAAAAAATGTACATCGTCTTACGATTAGGGGTTTGCTTGTTTCGGCGGATGGGGTATCACTTTTCAAAGAATTGAAATCTTCCTTGATGGCCAGGAGTCAAGGCTAGGAAAGACAAGGATCCTATTTTGATGGAGTTGAAAGAAGCGGTTCAACATCGAAGGTTAGGTATTCTCCCAAGAAGGAGATAGTGTACTTCATTATCGGGTCATTTATGTGTTTTGAGTGATGACTTGAGAGAGCGGATAATGAGTGAGACTCATGGTTCGGGATATTCTATATGTTCATGTGCGCCAAGACGTACCATGACCCTCGGGAATTCTATTGGTAGAATGGCATAAAGATGGACATAGCAAAGTTTGTGGCTAAGTGTCGAAGTGTAAAAAAGAGTGAAAATGAGGCATCAAAGACCGGGAGGTGTGCTACAAGACATTAGTATCCCTACATGGAAGTGGGAGAATCAATATGGACTTTATTATGAAGTTTCCCTATGCGTCGACAATATGACTCTATTTGGGTTGTTATTGATTGTTGACAACGGCCCATTATCTCTTTTGGTCAATACACCGAATTAGCGTAGGACTATACTAAATTGTACATTCGGCGATTAGTCGGAATGCATAGAGAGTTCCTTTATCCATCATTTCGAGATAGAAGTACTCGGTTTACCTCCTTATATATAGATCATTTGAAGGAAAGGCCTTGGTACTCGGGTCAGAAGCTCAACATAGTTTTCACCTACGGACGGATGAGTCCACAGATAGGGACCATTCGAGACTCTTGAGCATATATTGAGAACCTGTGTGATTTTAAAGGGAAGATGGGATGATCATTTACCTCTTATAAAGCTTGCTTAAAACAACAATTACCACTCTAGTATTTAGATGCCTCCGTTTGAGGCTCTTTACGGGTGGAGGTGTACATTGCCTATTAGTTCATTTGACGGTAGGTGGCTACATTGATAGGATCGGGTTCAATTCATGAGGCCATTGAGAAAGTTCAACATAAAAGGGAAAGGTTAAAAACAACTCGAGTTATCCAAAAGTCATATGCGGATGTAGGCGGAGAAGAACTTCGAGTTTGATGTTTGATAATTGGGTGTTTTGAAGGTGTCTCTATGAAAAGAGTGATGAGTTTAGAAAGAAAGGGAAGCTTAGTCCACGATATGTTGTCCCTACAAGATTGTGAGACATATTGGCAAGGTGGCCTATGAATTAAAGCTACCGGCGGAGTTGGTGTCGGATACATCTAGTTTTCATGTATCATTGTTAAAGAAGTGTGTTGGTGATCAGACTTTGGTTCTACCAGTGAAGAGAATAGGTGTGAAGGATAACTTTATCTATGAGAAGTACTAGTTGAGATCCTCGATCATTTGTTTTGGAAGTTGAGGAACAAAAGTAGATTTAGTATAGGTTACTGTGGAGAAATCGGCTTGTTGAGAGCTATGTGGGAAGAGCTGAAGCGAATATGATGGCTAAATACGCACGCTACTCCTACGGCTTCAGTTCCGGCATGAGGTATCGATTTTCTCTCTAATACCCTATTCGGTTTCATGTCAAGTTCATGTCTCTCGGTTCTTATCCTAGCGCATGTATATGTGATTCGTGAATTTAGTTGATCATGTATCTCGATGCAGGAGTGAGTCACTCCATCAATTTTTAGCTCAGATGTTAGTATTAGATATTTTTAGTTCCTTTTCATAGATTTTGATATTTTACCCCATATTTGGTGAATCATCCAATAGAAGTATTATACCCTAAGGTTCCTAAGACTAGACACGAGATATGAAATATGTTAAGCAAAAAAGGAAAATTTTGCGAGGATGACTTGTGGTACGAGTCGTTAGAAGGTATGACTCGTAGGAAATGTCATGGATTAGAATGCGCGGGGAGAAGTTCGGTGGCAGAGTCAAGTACGACTCGTACGATCATGTTATGAGTCGTAGGATGAACCGTTATTTGAGGGCGAGTTACCTTGGTTAGGCACAAATCATTGTACGATCCGTTGTAGGAAACAATGAGTCATGGCTTGCACTCATGAGAAAGAATGAGGATCTTGAAATAGTGATCGGAGTGGATCTAATGACTCATAGGTTGGTGGTACGAGTCATGGTACGAGCCATGGGAAACCGAAGAAGTCGAGGACAAAACAATGGTGACAATAGATAGTAACCATGAGTCATGAGTATTGAGGCACAACTCGTGCGGTAGTCTTGACACATGGCAAAGTGAAACTTTTTGCAATTTAAGTAAAGGGAATTTCCATAATTCCTAAGCTCCTAAGACCTAAACTACATTTTAAGCTACATTAGGAAGGTTTTAAGAGGCTTAAATCTATTTCTAAACTATCCTCTCCATGCATGCAAGACGAATACTTTCCATTGAATGTCAAGTTTAGAATTCTCCAAATTATTCACAAAATCCTTTGGGCTTTCACAAGGGCAAGTATAGATTTAGTTCTTCCAAGTATGTGAGGCCATGAATGAGGGTTCCTTTCACTCTCATGTTCATAATTCTCCTCAATTCATGAACCAAGTCTTAATTCAAATTATGATCAACACGGTTTCAATCTAATTTCATAGAATTCTTACAAATTGTTTATGGGTCGACTCCCTCTATGTTTTAAAGCATATTTGATGATTAATGGGATGTTTTTATACATGTTTTGATATAAATTCGTGATTTCAAGTATTAGAAAATTATACCCAATTTTGAAGACATATCTAGCATGATCGGGTCTATTCGAAGATTTCACCTATGAAAGGTAATGAGGTTTGGGAAGAAAGGAAAACTCAGTATGAGATATGTGAGACTTTATAGAATCTTGAGATGCATTGGCAATGTTGCTGGCGGTGCTGCGGAGTTAACATCAGTGCACCCGATATTCCATGTGTCCTTGTTAAAGAAATGCCTCGGTGACCTGACCTCAGTAAAACCTCTAGAGAGTCTTGGTGTAAAGGAAATCATCTCGTGCAAGAAGTTCGATTGAGATCCTAGGCCCAGTCGGAGTTCGTTAGCTAAGAAACAAGGAGGCTTCTTCAATAGGGTTTTTGTGGAGGAAGCAGCTAGTTGAGGGAGCTACGCATAGAAAGCAAAAGCAAACATGATGGCTAAATACTCTCATTTGTTCCCTTCCAGTTTAGCTTTAGCGTCGAGTACCTACAATCCTCATCATCCTCTATTCATTGTACCCATCGGATCTATTCATGTTTTAATGTGCACTCTAGTTCTGTCAACTCCAGTTAGTATGTTTATATTAGCTAGAATTCGATTCGGTTCTTAATCTGACTTACGGCTTTCGGCTTGGGTTTGCGGCCCTTCCCCCGATCTTTTCGCTTAATTAGTCTTCGTTCGGATGAATGATCCCAAGAGGAGATATTGTAACACCCAAAAAGTACCATAGACAAAACCTTGACTCAGCATGAAAAAACGAAATAAACCATAATAAAATTTTTGTCTAAGAACAACCAGACCACGGTAATTGTAAATAATAAATGACCAGTTGTTTGAGTCATTGTCGGCCTGTCATTTGTCTTTCCAAAATCAATGAGCTCGATGTGGGTCATGGAAGAAGACGATGACCGTCGTGTTGAGCCATTGGCGAAGTACGAGAGGTAGAAATCCCTTTTAGTGGCAATGAGTGGAAACAATGACCTGGCCACCACATAACTTCCGTTGTTTCCATCGGTGAGGCAGGCCTAAAAATTTTCGATATCGATGACTAGGAAAAGTGGTGATAACGACCTATTGGTTGAACCAACGAGTTGTTGTGTCGCCCGTTAGTTGAAACCCAAGCCGATTCAAAACTCATCCATTGATCATGAAGACAGGTGACTCGTTGTTTCATCCAACGAGTCATGGTTCCTCCATTTCTGATTCTAATAAGAGATATTTTCGGCCCAGAGACAACCAGCTGGTCTAGATAAGTTATTGTATCAACTAACGGCTCATTGTGTGACTGTTGGATCCCGGCGAAGCGGATTTTCACGACTTTCTCTCGGGGGGCCATTTTTTTAAGTTTCCACCTTTTTAACTCTAAACTACGTCGTTTTTTGGATTATTTGTCGGGAGTTAAAGGGAGTTAATCGATCCTTCTCCTCGCTACTCTCAAGATCTCCCAAAGATAGTGCGGAGACTCGGACGGTTCATCTTAAAGCTAAAATTAGGGCTTGCAGTTTCCTTTGCGGATTCTCAGAGTTCTTCCAATAGCACCACGGTATGTGGGATTTCAACAAGGGGAATTATTTTCTTGTGCCCCAAAAACCCTCCTAAAATCTTTATTAGTGATAACTCTTTAGTAGCGAGTTAGGGTTGTATTTAGGTTAGATTGCAAATTTCCTTCTTGTTATAATTTCATGATTCTTGAAGGTTGTTGTTAGTTATACTTAGTGTTGATATCTCTTTCCATGAAATATGTGTTTATCCCTAGTCTATAAATGTGATTTGAAGAGTCTTGCATAAATGTCTAGATACAAATATTGCTTGATTACGATAGTTCTTGTAATCACAAGAATAGTACAATTATTGATCTTATATCTTAGTTTAGCCATGTTTGTCAAATTATATAATTACATTCTCATGTATTTATGTTTAATTTTATTACTGGAACTAACCAATATGATTAGCCCTTATTTTGTAGGCTGTAAAATGCTTAGAAGGGACTAAATATGATGGTTAGAGCTTAAGGAACAAGCTCGAATAAAAAGGAAAAAGAGTCGCATGATGTTGCACAGAGTGTATGCACTTACTTAGGCCACCTGACGTGCCATGCGGCACGGGACGCGTCTTTGAACACCATGCCATATCAAGGAGCTATGTGATAGGCGAATGCCATGCCCAACATACGCGTGCGAGAGGCATGCCATTCCGGTGAAGTCGCCTTGATAGGCCCGCGCCCACGCCCAGGCCTCAGCGTTCAACGGCTGCTTGCGTGTGCCACGGCGGGGCAACACACTAAGCCATCACCAACAACATGCAAATTCCAGTGGTTGCGCGATGCCTCCATTTACGCAGAGGCAATGCGCCACGATGAGAAGCATGACACGAGAGGCAGTTCCTCCTCAACCAATTTTGAAAAATTCCAACCTCTAAATTGAACACTTGGTTATATTTTTGATGGATCAAAAATATTTTGGAGAAACGGAAAAGGAGCGAAGGGAGAATGAAAAAAACTCTACATAGGGTTCAAAAACTTCCATTCTCTTTTACCATTCTTGTAAGTACTTTACTTTAAACATGTGTTTGAGTAATTGTATGAACATGAGTGGCTAAAAATTCCTCTAGAAGTGAGGCCACATGATATGAATATATTTCTTGATTTTCACCTTTGGTATGAGTTTTAGTTGTTGTTTTGTCTTGCATTATTATTTATTATTATTTTTATTCTTGATCACCATGAAAGAAATATTTTAAGATTAGGCAAAAAGATTGAAGAGTAACCTAAGGGTTAGAACAAAAGAATGCGGGGAGAAAGTTCTTGTCTTTACGATAGGATTCGCGGTTTGGATAGAAATTATACCTAACTTGCCTTGCTTGGTTTATTAAACGGGATGATAGCTAAACACTGACTTAGAATTGTCACATCAACGATCATAGAAGTAGTTGTGAAACTATGTTTGATTAAATGATTAGAGGGATGAAAGTCCATAATCAAGGGAATAAACCTAGTAAACCACATCCATGGTGTTAAATTGCTCACGATTAGGACGCCACATCCCCACTCAATGATGTAGGCGTGGGACTGGGCCGTTGTGTTTCAGAAGACTCGAGAGACCATAAGAAGGCATATTAACTTTCACGTGAGACAACAGTTGAATTTCATATACTTGAACATTGTGAATTGTAGCATTGCATGACTGTCGAGGCCTTAACTCTAGATGTTTCTCAATAGCCCTTTTGACGGATATCATCATAGATTTAGTTAAAAATAGTAAAAATCTCTAAAAACAACACTTTTGAAATTTAATGTAACACTTGAACTTGAATATTTGCTGAAATAGTCCAGTCCTATGTCACGACCCAATCGGAGGCCCGGATCGCAACAGGACAAGAAGCCCTAAGAGACTCCAAAGTCGACTCATGGAATGAACATACATCCTAACTCCACTAATAAAACTAAAGAATCAACATAAAATTCTTAGCGGAAGTCTAAAAGAAGCAAAACATTAGAACATACAATCTAAAGTTGAATACACATCCTTTGTAAGGAAAGCCTTTAAACATGACGAGTTAGATGAGACAAGACCCCAACTAACTTAATAAAGTTGAAAGCTGAAAATACATAGAGGAAGACTGTATAAGTCTAGTCCTCGGGGAATATGGACTCTCCAACAAAGATGTAATATCCTAACTACGAAGACGAGGCTATGAACGGAGGCAGATGCAGATGCCGGGTCTGTATCATGAAATGATACAACATGGAGTATACGGTTAGTACGTGGAATATACCAAGTATGCAATGTAAGTAAAAGCTAGCTTAGATAAGTAAAATCCTTTAAAAACATTCATAATGTAAGATAATAACAATAAGAATTTGAGGAAGTAGAGTGACAGCCATTCTTTTTGAAATTATGATCTCATCATAACATAACATAACATCATAACTGAATCGATTGACTCAAAGATGAAATGCGATAGAATAAGTAAAACTAAACATTAGGTCAAACCTTCTTTCGAACATATATAGATCTATGAATCTCATAAATCATGATCATGCATATTTGAAATCAGGAGGAACAATGGCGAGACTTTTTCTTTTAACTAAAATACCCGATAGATCTTACGTGTCCTAGCTATCACGATCCAAGTGGGGAGAGCCATCAAGCCCTTGCGAGGATAGGATGATTCCATGATATCGATATCAAGCTTGTGGCCCAATAGAGAAAGGATAGATCACAAAAGGAGGTCTGAAGTAATGCATATATAATTATAAACCTACGTTGTGCACGGTTAAAGTACGGTAATCAACCTTAGCCTACTCGGTGCTAGACACTACTCTAAAAAACATGCATATGCTCTCCATCGTTCTTCAACAAAGCTCAGCATAGTCTATTGTGAATCTCGATAAATCAAATACATCTCAAATCTGGGAAATCATGCATATGAGAAGCTTTAACTAGACCATACCACAAATTTGAAAGATAATTGGGAGTCTTCACTCCAATACCATGTAAGTAGCTTAATTCGAAAAATCATAAATCATACTTGAACATGTAGGAATTTCCCAATACTTCCACGTGCTTGAAAATACTCAATTCACATTAAAAAATGATTATAAACATGGGTAGCTTGAAAACATGCTTTTCATCATAATCATACATTCATCACAAATCTCATTGTTCATAAACTACTCATCTATGGGCTTTTTAATTCATAAAACATGAAACATGATTCTTAATTGAAAAATATATAAAACTTGCCCATGCTTCATAATTCAATCGTAGAAACATATTTAGATCATAACCATGTAGAGAATTAGGAAATTTCATGCATTACGTTAAAACCCCATAGATTGGAACTTAGGAAATTGCATGATTTAGAGGGATTGGGTATGGGTGTGAAAGAATTCACCCATTCATAACCTTACATACCCGATTATAGCTGATTCTTACGGTTCCTTGAATGCCCAAGAAGAAATTAAAGAGAACCTTGAAGGATTTTCCTTGATCACCTCTCTAGATTATCACTCTTGCATGCATGGATGAAAATGGTCTAAAATGAACTTTAACCCTCTTAAAAGACATAATTCATAACTCAAAGCGATGTAGTTTTGGAGCCTTAAGATTTTACAGAAATTGTATGAAATACCTCACTAAATTCGCAAAAAATAGCTGCCGGTCAGTCCCCGAGGAACATGATGACTCGTTTTACGCCGATTTGTGGCATGATCCTTCAGTACCTTGCTTATCAAATGTCCCAGGCTTGGTGACTCCATGATTTGTGCAGTGACCCGACTCATACTCACCACTCATCCACGTACCTTTGCCTCAATCTCATTTAAACTTTATTTCTTGGTCATGACTCGTCCACGATTCATGGCGAGGCGACCCACGACTCATGGGGTCCTTCCGTTATATACACTTCCTTCTTCTTTCTCTTTTCTCTTTTCTTCCCAACCTTGTGAGTCGATGCACATCCTTCGCCAGCTCCTTCTTCCCTCATCCACACTGGACACACTCTCCATGGAGAGTCTACTAAGTGCGTCTCTACTACATTGTCCTTGCACAGATGGTAAGCACACACTCATAACGTAATCCTTCGGCGGCTCCAACCTCCTTTGCCGAACATTGAGGTCCTTCTAGGTAAACACATATTGCAAACTCTTATCGTCTTTGAACACATCCACTGGACCCCGTCTAGTAATGTCGCCATATCTTCGGGGAGAATAGAGCCAGTAGTCAAATTAAATATCATGGGTCGGGTAATTCTTCTCATGAACTTTTAAATTTGTCTCAAGGCATATGCTATAACTTTTCCATGCTACATCAATACACACCCAATTCCGATCCTTGAAGCATCACGATACACCATTGCTTCTCGGTACCTTAGGTAGGGTTAACACTCAGTCTTGAAGTAAATGAGTCTTCCAACTCTTGGAAGGTCTTCTCACAAGCCTCGACTGTGGAATTTCACCTTCTTGAAGTCAATTTGGTAAAGTGCTGATAGATGAGAAACCTTCAACAAACCGATAGCGGCTAAACCCAAGAAGGCTACGAATATCCGAAGGATACACCGGTCTAGGACAATTCATCATCACTTCCATTTCTAAGAGTCCCATAGTTATGCCTTCACTTGACACCACATGGCCCAAAGGACACTAAGTTCAATCAAAAACTCACATTTCTTTGGGTGGCATATAATTGGTATACCGAATCTAAAGCACTATTATCAAATGAGCGACATGCTCCCCCTCGCCAGAGTATATCAAGATGTCGTAAATAAACATAATAACAAACGTATCCAGAGACATGGCTTGAACACCCTATTCATCAAGTTCATAATAGATGTAGGAGAATTCGTTATTCAAACATAACTACAGGCTCATAATGACCATACCGCATCCTGAAGGCTATCTTTAGGATATCACCTCCCTAACTACGGCGTGGTACCCCAGTTTGAGATCAATCTTCGAGAAACACTTGGCACCACAGGGAAAGTTTGGTCGAATAAATCATCAATCTGAGTAGAGGATACCTGTATTTATGGTAACTTTGTTCAATGGCCAATATTCAATACACATGCGAAGAGAACTATCTTTCTTTTGGACAAAAGAACTGAGTGCACCCCATGGGAAATTGCTCGGTCTAATGAAACCCTTAAATAACAAATCCTTCAACTGCTTTTTCAACTCCTTTAGCTGTTGGATCCATTTCGTAGGGAGGAATAGATATAAGCTGCATGTTGGGAAGAGAGGTCAGTACCAAAATCAATCTCCTACTCGGGAGGGATTCCAGATAAATCATCTAGGAAAACTTACACGGATACTCACATCTCTACTGGGCCATTTGGATAGACAAGGTCTCGGACTCAACATCCTTAACCCTAACTAGATGGTAAACACAATCTCTAGAAATCATATTTTTGGCCTTAAGGTATGAAATGGGAAATGACCTCTGAGCACAGTTAAAACTACCCTTCCATTCTAAGGCGCTCACTCGGAAATGTGAACTCTCTTGCAGAGTTCTACAATTAGCGAGGCATAACATAAAAATAGCCAATCAATGCCTAGAATCACATCAAAACGGTCATGGATAACTTCATCAAATCTTACGATAACTTTCTAAAGGGTGAGATCGGGCAACTTCTATACACCCATCTAGTTACAATTGAGTCATCTCTTGGAGTAGGGCGAGAATGGTTGACAAGACTTTAGGACTTACTTTGAAGATGTTGGCCCCATAATATGTCACAAATGACAAGAGTATCCCCTTGATCTAACAAAAGCATATACATCAAGATGGAAAACATGTAACATACAGTGACTACATCCCGGGGAGACCTCCACTCACGGCGGGATGCTAAGGCATAGAATCTATTTTGGCCCAGTCGCCACTGTGCTAGTAAACCTGTTGCGTTGAGCATGCGGGAGGGTTTAGAACTAAAAACTAGGCCTCTGCCCCCATCATGGTCCTGTCTTTAGCGTCGGTGCAATCTCTCAGAATGTGTATGAGCTTCCTACACACAGAAACAAGCACTTGTACTAGCTAAGGCGCCGTGTTCCCGCACCACGTCACGGCCTAGTTGGAATGCTAGAATCTGCTTGAGTCGGTTGCTACTGACCCCTCGAGCTTGATGCTCGACGCTCTTATCGTGCCTAGGACTAGATGGCACACTCAGTGAGATTAGGATGAAGATCTCTGAGTAGATTACCAACATCGATGCCCACCACACGATCTCATTATTAGAATTTGAGACTATTAGTCCTAGCCCTCTCGGCCACCCTCTCTTTTTGTCATATACGTCGCCCTAGATTTTCGAACGTACAAGACTCTCCGAAATCCATATCCTAGTGGACAATAGCGGTCACCGCAATACTTGTCAAATGGCGAGCTCACACCATGAGAAAATGTGCTCACCGCGCCTTGATCGGCCACTAGCTCTGCGGGTACTTCGATGGCGAGTGAACTCAAGAGCATACTCACACTTTCATTCTCCCTTGCTTAAGATTCACAAACTCGGCTTCCTTCGTCTCCCTCGTCTCACGAGGGAAGAAGCCTTGGATCTAGATACGCAACATGGAACTCCTCCCAAATGACGGGGCTAAACCTGGCCCTACTATCTTTCCATTGACAAACAGTTGTACAGCCCCTTTTAGGCGTACGATGCCAACTCGCACATTCAACCCCGTTCACCCCATGAATTGGGTGATCTTCACTAACCTCATCAATGAACTCATGCGGGTCCTCCCTCATATTTGACACAGGAACTGCGGTAGGTTCACATCCTCAAGAAATCACGACTCGAGCCGCAACCGCGTGCCATTTGTAGGACATGCGCAGCTTCTGGCGATTGACCTAAGCATCCAAGGCTGTGCGATCATACGAGATCATTTGCCCAAAATTCGGCATGGGCAACCGGCTCACTGTCTGTGGATTTCTCTACAATTTAGTGGGGCATGCTTTGGTGCCCATTTTCATTGCCATCCTCGTGGCCGTCTGCATTCCATTCCTTTTATCATTTACTCTTTGGAGAGCCATGATTTTTCAGTACCCAAATACCATGAATTAGAAGGATAGGGAGATATTTCATCCGTGACATAGATCATGAAAGAAACATTTCCTAAATGATTCGCCTCTTTCGCCTTAAGTGTGGCGCGCCACACCAATGAAAAAGACTCTACTTAATGCGGCTTTCAGCACATCCTAGGACACTTCAAACATATTTCTACGATACCATGTTTGTCACACGACCCGAATGGAGGCTCGGATCACAACACGAGGACAAGAGGCGAGAGAGACTCAAGTCGACCCATGGCATTATCATAACATCTAACTCAACTAATAAAAGCTGAAGAATCAACATAGCAATCTTAGTGGAAGTCTAAAATAAATATAACATCGAATACACAATACGAAGATGAATACATCATTTGTCTAAAAATCCTCTACATACTGGCGAGTTGATAGGACAAGACCTCAACTAACTCAATAAAGATGAAACTTAAAATTCATAGAAGGAATCTAAATAAGTCTAGTCCTCGGGATATGAGGACTCACCAACAAGCGTAATATGTAACTTTGAAAGGCTGGCTATGAGCGGGGCTGAGTTTGAGTGTCGGAGTTACGTATCATGAAATGATACAACAAAAAAAGTATGCGGTCAATTCGTGGAATGCAGAGGTATGCAGGTAAGTCAAGCGCTTAGATAAGTAAAATCCTTTAAAAACATGCATAATGTAAGACCATAACAAAAAGAATTTGGCTTGTATGGGCGCATGCATTGATCACGAGGCAAAAATATCATGCCCGTGATACGTACAGCAAGATTGACCGTGTTGTCTAAGTTATTTTATACATTTTCATGTAATTTTATATAAATGTGATTATATGTGCTAACCAACATGATTAGTCCTTGTTTGTAGGTTTTAATGATTTTAGGAACTAAATCGAAGTTGGTGAAGGAATGGATTGGAATCGGAAGCAAGGGAGAAAAATTCGGCAAGGAGAAGGCCATGGCAAGGCGCGCGCCCGAGCGACATGCCATGTTGTGCGTGTTCCGCGCCCGAGCGCCGTGCCACGCCGTGCCGAGGCATGCGCGCAAAAGGGCGGCCAAGAGGCACACGGCCGCGCACCCGGGCGTGTCACGGCGGGCCACCAGCGCGTCAGGCATTACCATCGCCTTGCCCGGGCGGCGTCACACGGCTTGCCAATGTGGCGAGTGCTTCTGAGCGAGTCTTGGGCATTTTCCGGGAAGGCCTCAGGTGTTTGGGCGTGTCACGACCCAATGCTCCGCGTTCACTCGCGTGACCGCGTTGCTTGATATTCGGGGAAAAATTCCTACTATTATAAATAGCACTAGGTTTATTTTCACATATTCTGACTTGGTGGAGCAAGAACGTGGGTTACGGGCAGTTGAGAGGACGAAAATTCTTAGGGTTCTCTCTATCCCTTTCTTCTTTCTTTCAATTGTTTGTATGATTTACACTCATTTAACGATGTTTAATCCACAAATGAGTGGCTAATTCCCTTTCTTCTTTGAGGTTAGGAACAATTGTATTGAAAATTGTATTGAAATGTAATTATTTGATTATTTGGTTGTTTAAATCTTTTCTTCTATGGTTGTTATTTAATTCTTGTTCTTACGCATTAATGTACGGCCAATGTTAATGTAAATCCAAAAAAGTCAGTTTCACCGAGAGGGCAAGAAATTGAAAGTTGTGAATTAATAGGATATGATCCTTCTTAGTTTGGAAAATTGAGAATTGATTACCTTCGGGATAGATATGCTTGAATGTCGTAGTCAAGTGTGGAATCGGTTTTTATGGCCAGAACATGAATTTCTTCTTATCACGGAACATGTAGGCGGAAGGTTCATGATTCTTAAGTTGGGTTAAAAACGAGTGTTTTAATCCATTGGCATAAGTTCCGACTAGCAAACGGAGAAAAGATAAACCATGTATATCGATAATTAATTTCTCTACATGTTCTTTTTAGCCTCGGCATGCTCCACGTTCTTAGTTCGAGACTCACTTGTATATTTGTTTTATTTTGTAGTATCAAACTAGATAACAAAATATAAAAACTTTTCTTTACACTATTGTCTGCATTTTTAGAGTTCGATAGAGGTGACACTTGAGGTGATTTTGCCACGTAGTCCGATCCTGTGGGATCGATACTTGGCTTAGTTGGCCACTTACTACTTGTTCGACCACGTGCACTTGCGTGTAGTCATCAGTTCTTAAACAAGTTTTGGCGCGGGTCTTAGGGGCGCTTAATTGGTAAATTTTTCTTAAGTGTTAGTTAACGAATTCTATACAAGCGTTGACAACGTGTTTTAATTTTATTTTCAATATTTTTGATTGTTTTTGGATACTTTTTGACATGACATCGTGGAGACACAAATGGTTTAAATGGTGAATACTCGTATTTTGTGAACCTTTTCCGAGTTTCGGAGGACACCACTGAGTGGCAACATTGTAACACATGCAATATATGTGGTGGTCAAGAAGACCATTGGGATGGGTTTGTCCGAATGCATATTCCTTCCTCGAACCCCTACTATGATCCTTACATTTGTTTTGATGAATACAAGCATGTTGAAAATGAGGATTTGGGGCCTTGAACCCGATTAGAAGACATCTTGAAACATCTGAGCAATCGAAGCAATGAAGGAGGCAATGGAAGTGACTGATAAGTCGGGGAAGGAGAATGCGAGACTCTAAAAGGATGAGCGCTAAATTCACGGAGATGATAGGTAGGCGAAGCTTGTGATCAGTGAAATTGGCAGTTGTAGCGATATTCAAGAGGAGTTACAAGAGGAAGACAAGGGTGAATTTTCCAGATGAAGCCCATTTAGAACACCTCTTGAGTGTCCGTGATAGGCATCATACTTGTAGAAAACTAGTTCGGGGAGAAGAGATAAGTATACCCCATTTGAAAATCTTGGAGAGATATATGTTGATGCGGAAAGAGGTATACAAGTAAGGAGGTCAATTGCATTGCAGTTTAGAATCAAGGTGCATTGGACCTCACTCGAAGCACTTTTTCTACCTTAAGTTTGGTTGTGACATAAATAAGTCTTCCAGGCGATAGAAAATGAGAGGAGGACCAAGGCCCATATATTCTGAAATTTGTTAATTCTAATAGAAAAAATGACTTCACTACGGGAGGACCAATAAACGTCAAAGGCGACATCTATTGCTTGGTCCTTACAATTTTTGACCACCACCTAGGGAGAATAAAGAAAATTAGAGAAGAAATTAGGGGTGAGATTCATATCCTCAAGGTGGAGAAAAAGCGGTGAAGCATGCTCCACGTCGTGCGCGACGTAAAATTAAGTTGTTGCCGGGAGGCAACCCATGGGTACCATAGGTACCATATTAATTTCTTGCATTAGAGACTATTTTTATTTTGATTTTTTTACTTTTGTTGTTGTTTTTGGTGGAAAGTTAAAAAAGCACGAGATGGGAGAAGTACAGTACCCAAGTAAGGAGGAAGCTAACGAAGCATGGAAAGAGAAAAGTGTGGGAGTGAACACCCACTCGTGCAAATTTGAGCAGCTTGGCTGTTGGCTAGGCTGAAGGCCTCGGGAATTATTCCTCACCCTTGTTAAAATGTTAAGTTGAGGTTTGGGGAAAATTTTAAAATTATTAAATCCAAACCAAGATTCCGTTGAATCCTTTTTGCAAATATTTTAAAAAATAATAATTAAAAAAAAATATATATATATATAAAATATATAATATATTTTTGTGTGCATGAAACCTATGAATTCTAACCAATTTCGTATTGTGAGATGAATTTCAGGTTTAACGGAGGGCAAAAATCACAAAGGATCGCAAAGGAAAAATCGAGTGAGAATAAAAAAATTAAAAGGTGCCAAAGCTGATGAGCTGCGCGTTAGCTCCGTGTCACTGGAGGAAGGCCTCCGACGTTACCCTCCCGTGACACGTTGAAGCCGATACGGAATTTTTAAGAAATTCGAGAATCTTTGGCGCGGCTCTTTCCGTGTCACGGAAGCTCTTGCTCCGCGTTACCCTCAAGTGACACGTTGATGCTGGTCGCGTCGGGTCACACCGGGTCACGGGCGACCGCGCGAAAGTCCCCTTCTTAACACTAAAATTGCCTCATTTCTTCCCATTTCCCATCCCCCTCCATGACAAACACCCAAAATTTCCCCCTTCCCTCAACGTGGCACGAGACTTAGGCACGAGTTTCTTCAATTTCTCTTCATATCTCAAAGTAAGGTATGTTTTCTAACTTCATCTCAATTCTTATCGATTTATTTTTGATTTTGAGCATGATAAAGAAGTAAACCTTGCCCTAAGTATAAATTGAGCTTAAATTCATTTAAGTCATTGTTGATTGTTGTTCGTAGTATCGTTGTGATTATATGAACGCGATAAATACATGTTGGATTGAATTTTGCGAAATTGCTAGCTAGGGTTGGAATGTGAATAGGAAAGAAGTTGAATTGAGGTTGAGATGTGAAAAAATTGTTGGAGTTGTACATGTTGGGTGAGTTAAATTGTATTGTCTTGCGTATTATGCTAAGAAGTGATGAATTTTGGGGGAACAAATTGGATTGAATTGCTGAAATTATTGAATCATAGAATTGGGATAAGTAGGTTGGGTTGATTTTTGCTAAGTGCTATAGGATAAAATGTTATCGATGGTAATGTTGGGATTAGGTATGCACGAGGAAGTACAGTAGTACATAGATGTTATCTGTCGAATTCTCATTGCCTGAGGCAATATTGTTTATGTTTTAAGTTGTTTTAGTTTTCTTGTTTTTGTAAATTAGAAATAAATATGTTCTTGCCATAATCTTTGAAATGATGGTAGAGAAGACTAAGTGTGGGAGTGGCTAACTTAAACCAACCTTAGTCGAAGCTAATTTCTTCATTGCTTGACATTGGGGCCATCTTGCCTTGTTTGTCCGGAACAATGGCAGCGGTAAGACAAAGGAAGGCGCATCCACATCGGGGCGCGGGAGAAAGAGATTAGGCTGGGAGCGCGGTCCCAGCGGCTTCCAGCGGTTTCATGTGGCCAACGCGCCAATACGGAACGATGGGTGACTAACGAAGGAAGAAATGGTATGCAAACATAAAGAGACAAAATACTTCACGAGGAGCGCATTGCGAGGAGCCACTTGCAGGAATTCCCAATTGTACGGCGTAATGACATCGTAGGGATGAACTTCATCTTTAAAGAGCCAAGTGAAATGCACTTGATTCGGGAGTTCTGCCAGCGGAACCCAGACACTCACGAGTCACACCGTCAAGATAAGGGGGCGAGTTGTCACATTTGAGGCTCACCCTTGGCCCTATATTGAGCGCGGGACACGGAACGCCCATGTACTCAGCGGTAGAACATTACTCCACCTTGCGCGAGATATCGAGACGCACATTGTGTGGGCCGGTCGACGGCACGTTGGAGTAGGCATAAGGAGAGGGACTACCATTAGACATTGCCCTACTCACGAGATGAGCAAGGGAAGCCGGGATGCATGAGTTTGAAGGTAGTGTGTTCTTGCACGATTTGGGGAGTGCGCATGACATATGTCACCCGGGATTCGCGTATGCAGTGTATGACCTGATGAAAGGGCTGGAGATAAATGTCGAGGTGGTGATCATATCCGCCATGAAGAAAGCCGTTTGCATCAAGAGACGCAGTGCGGGTTTGGCGGTCTGGCGACCCACGCGTTCTGAGGGCCTGGATGTGGAGGAAGAGGCCACGGACTATATACCGCAGATGGAAAGGCGTGCCATAGATGTCACAAAAGACTAAGGCACCTAACACCACTCACGGGCCGGGATTCTTACACTAGCCAGAGTGACATGCTCGAGATGATTAGTATATGGCCCGCATGTTCGGAATGCGGTCTCCACGGCTAACGCATGGCGGGACACGAGGCAACGGAGGATGAGCTGGCGGCTAGACCTAGATTACCCTTCGGCAAAAACGCCGGGGCTCAATGTCGTGTGGGCCCGGCTTTTGTGGGCAGTGGATGATGACGTCCCCAGCGATGAGGAGACACGTCGAGGATTCCGACATTGAGTCGGAGGAGGACGACGGGGAGACCCGGACATGGGATACGGCGGCACACATTGAAGAAGTGGAATACTTTGATTGATCGGGGAGTTTCACCACCCACTTTTGTGTTTTGTGAGTGTATGAACATAGACTGATGTTTGATTTTAAGTGTGGGGTGGGGGTAGTTAGGTGGTCTTTGCGTTTTGTCTTGTTTTGTATGTAATTGCATGTTACATTGTTGTGTTCGAAAAATTGTGACCTGTGCTTTTTGTGTGTATGTTTCGTATTGCAAATATCATGTTGAATCGGTTGTCTTTGATGAATGTTGTTAGCCGGTGTGTAAATAGTTTTGAAATTATCGATATTTGAAAAAAAATTGCGTTAATTATTTTTATCATTGGGTTTCTCGGAGTTTTGTTTTGGTTCTTTTCTGAGAAGAGTCCCATTGAACCGATCGTAGTTAGGGAGGACATTTCGACGATGGATGGATGACGACGTCTTGAGAAAAATTAGTCAATAGGTTTTTTGTTTTTGAATTCATAGCTAATTGATGCTTGATATTCTTGTTATGTGCTATACGTGATTGTAGAGATGCATGTATGTTGATTGGAAACATGCAAGGTATAACTTTGTTTGAGAATCTTAGGCTCTTGAATTTGACTCGATATGATGGAAGCTTAATTTGAATTCTTGTGATTAGCTGATGAGTCTGCTTTGATGTCTTGAATTGAGCATGTACCATGAGTGTAAGGTTTTGAGTATTACGTGCTATTGTGAATGTCTAGAACTTGCACAGTGTGTTTATGAAGCGAAATGAAGGATTCGGGTGTAGGAGAGGATTTAGGCATTTCTTTGAATGAACCTAATCTTTATCCTAGTTTTACCTGCGGAATGTTATATCCTAGTCAGCCCGTTGAGCCTTGAGCCTATTCTTTGATAGCTGCAACATAAGCTTAATCCTTTTTATTTCATTAGCCTTGGAATTTGATCCAAAGCTCAAGCGCTTAGTAGAAAAATCTAAAAAAGAGTAGCGGAGTGAGAAGAATGAAAAAATTGAAAGAAAGTGGAAGTTGTAAAAGTTAGAGAAAGGTCAAAAGGTGCACTTGTGTAAAAATGGTTGATTATTAGTAAGGAGTAAGAAAACAAATGAATGAAAAATTATTTTACCACAACTGCGTTACTAATGAGCTAAAAGTGCACAAGAAAGGGGAAACAAAAAGAGGAAAAACTTCCAAGGATAAAAAGGTAAAATAAGGGAAGGAAGTTCGCAATGAGGCGTGATGTATTGAAAGCGCTTAGGGAAGATAGTCACTATTATGATCTGTCGTGCCTACCTACACCTAAGTACATTACAACCTAAAAAGTCCTACTTGATCTTACATTCGTACATCCTCAAATTAGTGGAGTAAAACACTAGGGAAGCTTATGAGTCATTACATGATGCATGTGAATTCTTTGTGAGTGAGTGAAATTCTATTTATGTACCCACACATGTTAATGGGATATAAAAAGTGTTTTTTGCGTGTGAAATTGGGTAACTCTCTTTCCGTGAGGGCACATGTTTAATGAAGGATATAATTCATGTAGGATCTCTTAATCAGTTGATTTGCAGGAGTTTGCTAAAATTTTGAGAGTCGATTCTTGAGGTTAAGAAGTCTTAACATAGTTGTATTTCATTTCACGATCAAAGCGTCGTACTTTGTTTTTTAGCTTATCTTAAATAATCATCATAGCGGTAATTTGAATTAACTTGCTAGATTAGTTATGTATGAGTCTGTCATTTACATGAGATGTAAGAAGGTTGTTCGAGGACGAACAAGGCTTTAAGTGTGGGGTTGTGATCACGGGAAAAAATATCATACCCATATTGATACGCTTTACAACTTGAATTAGTCGTATTTATACAAAGATTATTTTATACATTTTCATGTATTTTATATATAACTGTGATTATATGTGCTAACCAACATGATTAGTCCTTGTTTTGTAAGTTTTAATGATTTTTAGGAACTAAATGAAGTTAGTGAAGGAATGGATTGGAATCGGAAGCAAGGGGCGAAAAGTCGGCAAGGAGAGCCATGGCAAAGGCTGGCCGCGCCAAGTGCCACGCTATGCGTGTGCCGCGCCAGCGCGTCTGCATAATGCAGGCATGCGCGCAAGGCAGCCAAGAGGCACGAGCGCACCTAGGCCGTGTCACGGCGAGGCCACGGCGCGTCAAGGCATTACCATCGCGCTGCCCGGGCGCGTGACACGGCTGCCAGCGCGCAGTCTTGCCGGAGGACCCGAGTCTTGGGCATTTTCCGAAGGCCTCCGCGTTTGAGCTGTATTCACGGAGGCAATGCTGCGTTACTCAAGTGACACGTTAACTTATTATTAGGAAAAATTCCTACTATTATAAATAGCACACTAGGTTTATTTTCACATATTCGACTTGGTGGAGAAAGAACGTGGGTTACGGGCGGTTGAGAGGGGCGAAAATTGTTAGGGTTTTTTTTCTCTGTCACTTTCTTCTTTCTTTCAATTGTTTGTGTGATTTACACTCTTTCACGTGTTTATTCCACAAATGAGTGGCTAATTCCTTTCTTCTTGAGGTTAGGAACCGTTGTATTGAAATGTAATTGTTGATTATTTGGACATTTCAGCTTTTCTTCTATGGTTGTTCTATTTAATTCTTGTTCTTACTTTGCATTAATGTAAATAGTGTTAATGTAAATCCAAAAGTCGGTTTCACTAGAGAGGGCAAAAATTTGGAAAGTTGTGAATTAATAGGATATGATCTGTTCTTTGTTTGGGAAAATTAAGAATTGATTACCTTGAGGATAGAAATATACCTAAAAGTCGTATTAGTCAAATGTGGAATCGGTTTTGTATGGCTAGAACATGAATTTCTTCTTATCACAGAGACATGTAGGCGGAAGGTTCATGATTCTTAAGATGGAGTTAAATACGAGAGTTTTATCCATTGGAATGGTCCGGCCCAGCAACGGGAGAAAAGATAAACCATGTATATCGATAGTGTTCTCTACATGTTACGTTTTGTATTAGTCAAATGTGGAATCGGTTTTGTATGGCTAGAACATGAATTTCTTCTTATCACAGACATGTAGGTGGAAGGTTCATGATTCTTAAGATGGGTTAAATACGAGAGTTTTAATCCATTGGAATAAGTTCCGACTAGCAACGGGAGAAAAGATAAACCATGTATATCGATAATTAATTTCTCTACATGTTCGTTTTAGCCTCAGCATGCTCACATTCATAGTTCAGACTCAATTGTATATTTGTTTTAGCTGTAGTATCAAACTAGATAACAAAATATAAAAACTTTTCTTTACACTGTTGTCTACATTTTTAGAGTTACAGAAAATTGACACTTGAGGTGATTTTGCCCTGTAGTCCAGTCCCTGTGGGATCGATACTTGGCTTACTTAAGCCACTTACTACTTGTTCGAACACGTGCACTTGCGTGTAGTCATCAGATAGCCGAACATGCATTCTTTCTGAAATCAAGATCTCATCATAATATAACATAACATCATAGCTGAATTGATTTATTCAAAGCTGAAATATGATAGAATAAGTAAAACTGAACATTGAGTCAAACCTGCTTTAGAAAATACATAGATGTATGAATCTCATAAATGATGAACATGTATAATTGAAATCATGAGGGACAGCGGGAGACTCATCCTTTAACCGACATACCACGATATAGCTTACGTGGTCCCAACTATCACACTCAAGTGGGTAGAGCCATCTAAAGCCTTGCCAGGGCTTGGAACGATACCATGATATCGATATGAAGCTCATGGACCAATAGGGCAGGGGCTAGCTCACAAGGGAGGTCCTGACGTAATACATATATAATTATGAATCTATGTTGGTGCGTAGTTCTAGGGCATAGTGTGATCAACCCTTAGCGTACTCGGTGCTAGAAACTACTCCAAAAAAATATGCATATGCTCTCCATAGTTTTTCAATGAAGATCAACATCATCTATTGACAAAGCTCAATAATCAAATACATCTAAAATCTAAAATCATGTATATGAGAAGCTTTAACTCAAACCGTATCACAAGTTGAAAGATAATTGAGAGTCTTCACTCCAAAACCATATGGTAAGCTTAATTCGGAAAATCATAAATCATACATGAACATGTGGGCATTTCCCAATACTTTCACATACTTGAAAATACTCAATTCATATCGAAAACATGATTATAAACATGGGGAGCTTGAAAACATGCTTTTCATCATAATATCTCATCATAACCATACATTCATCACAAATATCATCTTTCATAAACTTCTCATCAATTGGGCTTATTAATTCATAAAACATGAAACATCATTTTTAATTGAAAACAATATAAAACTTTCCCATGCTTCATAGTTCAATAGTAGAAATATATTTAGATCATACCCATGTAGAGAATTAGGAAATTTCATACATTGGGTTAAGATCCCATAGATTAGACATAGGAAATTCATGATTTAGAGAGGGATTGGGCATGGGTGTGAAAGAATTCACCCATTCATAACCTTACGTACCAGATTATAGTTGATTCTTACACTTTCTTGAATGCCCAAGAAGAAATTGAAGAGAACCTTGAAGGGTTTGTCTTGATCACCTCTCTAGACTATCACTCTTGCATGCATGAATAAAAATGACCTAAAATAAAGTTAACCCTCTTAAAAGACATCTTTCATAACTTAAAATGATGTAGTTTAGGCCTTAGGATCTTAGGAATTACAGAAAAGCCCTTATTAAATTTGCAGAAAATAACTGCCAGTTAGTCCTCATGAGAGACATGACGACTCATCTCCTCTGGGCACTACTTGTGGCATGATCCATCGAGTTTACTGCTTATCAATTCATCTGGGCTTGTCACGGATGACTCCACGATTCGTTACTGGTCACTACTCGTCACGTATATTGCCTCAATCTCACTTAAACATTACCCTGTTGGTCACGACTCATCCCAAAATTCATCGTAACTGACCATGACTCATGGGGTCCTTCCATTATGCACATTGCCTTCTACTTTCTCTTTTTTCACTCATCACTCCTCAGAACTGACCTAATGAGTCATGGGTCTTGACCACAACTCGTGGTCTCATCTGTGGGGATCTAGATTCCTAAATCTCAACTCACCTTCTGAGCCTCATCATGAATCACATCACTACTTGTGGTCTGCTCTCACAGGTCACCTCACGACCCGTCCTGTGTCCTAATGCCAGTTTTAAGTTTTTCTTATTTCAACTCCTGGGTCTAATCTTTGGGCTTCTGGAGTATAACACTATGGGTTCAACATCCGCTCTTCAATAGTCGCTTTACTACTTGTACGACCGCGTACTCTTGCGCTTCCGTTGGGGCAGAACAAGTTTTTAGCAGCAATTATATGATCAAAAGTTGAATTATTTATTGTGCAATCTCAATCAATACTTAGCAAATTTTAGTATCTTTCAGAAATGTCATTTGATCAGTTTCACTATATTCAGTCTCTTGAGGAGTTCAGTAAAACTACATAGTCTCTATCAGATATTAGGTTGTTCTTTAGATGGTTGCGATGCTTTAGGATAAGCAGCTCTGGCTAGTCTTAGAACACTTAGTTTCATTTATCAGGTCCTTCAGACTCTCAGGTACTTCCAGATAAGTATCTCTGACTTAAGTCTTAGGACATGAGGTTCGAGCTATCAACCTAGTATTATTGATAGTTAGAATTTCCAATGAAAGTAAGAGCTAGCACCAAGCAGGCTGGGGTTCAGGACATCCAGGTTCAATGAACTATGTTGCCACTATAGATTATTAGCCCAAACGGACCTCAGATAGTGATGACACTAGCCACGCTTTTATACCCGGGCAAGGTATATTGGGTCCTATCGATGGGGCGTATATATCAAACTCCACGTTTTGCTCACGTGGTTATATGTCATTTATAGATTCTCCCACTTATCAGTTCTGCTCATTACAATTTTAGTTTTAGTTCAGCTCAGTTATTCGAAATACAGTATATAGTTGTGATCCTTAGTCAGTATCTGTGTTACACTGTTACAGTTATATTCAGTGTTTATTAGTTTAGTTGGGTATTTCTACTATTTTTTTTACATCTCAAATATTCGATACATTCAAAGTACTGATGTATATTTCCATGTTGTATCGTATTATTATACAGGTGTAGGTTCTCAATCCCAGCATCGTCAATAGTCCCCTTCCGACGACTTCAACAGTAGTTCCTTTAGTGAGTCCTCATCTTCCGAGGACGAGAGTATCTTTTCAGTTTAGTTTTCTTTTGAGTTATACTTTAGAGTTAGTTGGGGGCTTGTCCCAGTAGCTTCTCAGTTCTTTAGATGGCTTTTAGACAAAGTATTGTTCAGTATGTTTTGCGGTTGTCGTATAAATTTCAGTGTCTTATCATATATTTCTTCTTTTTAGAAAAGTATTATTTGGTTATGTTTCCTCAGCTTCCACTTATGTTTTAAATTTAGTTTACCAGTGTAATGTCAGGTCATGGGTTAGATTGGGGTCATTTATGGCTCCAAGTACCATGTCACGTCCAAGGTGTAGGCTTGGGGCATGACATGGTCAGAATAGGGCTTCGACCTACCCGTAACTATAACTCAAAACTCAAGATGAAATAACTAAGCTCAAGCTCCAGGAAGAAAGGAGATACAAACACATTCGCTGATCTCACGAACCACTACTGCAACTGGCAATTCCGGCTTCTACCTGCATCTGCGGCACAAACGCAGCTCCCCAGGCGAAGGGATGTCAGTATGAATAAAATGTACTAGTATGTAAGGCTGCAAACTGTGAACATATAAGATAGCAATGATAACTGAGCCAGAAATAATGAATAGTAAAAACTTGGAATCCTGGAAAGCGAAACATGATAATAACTCAACACTGAAGTGCAAATGCAACCAAGTAATGCACAAGCAAAGCCATAAGTGTAATGTCGGTGGCAAACCAACCATAAAATTCATATAAAAATGTCTGCAGTTGGTGTACCACACCGGGGTAAAATAAAAATATCTCCAACCAATATATCATACCGGGATAAAATAAAAATATCTCCAGC
>JACEIK010006567.1:33030-53470 GCA_018107945.1 Datura stramonium
TATGATTTATGAATTATGTTTTGGCCGACTCACAGGACTTATTTGATGGCTAGTTCACATATGTACAAGTATGTTTATGATTATCATGATTTAACTAGCCCATGAACTAATGCATGTTATACTATGAGCACTATATATGTTTTGGGAGTAGTATCAAACACCAAGTAGGTTCGGAGCTCAGGTTAATCCCCGGATCTCATAAACTACGTTCCACCATAGGTAAGTTAGGATCTCCTCTGTGACTGTCCCCAACCCAATTGGCCCTTTTCATGGTTATATCACGCCATTCAGGGTTCTACCCTTTGCAAGGTACGAACAGCCTCCCGACTAGGTTACAGGTCGGACTTCATGTGTGCTCATATGGTGTATGTCGGTTAAGAGAATCTCCCACTATTCCTCATGATTTATGAATGTTATGATTATGTATTTTGGCTCAATTCATGTTACGTAAAGCTTTTCTCTTATGACTACGATTATGATGTATTTTGATTATTTTGAAAACCTTGAGCCTTATGTTATGTTACGATATTTATGATATAAGCATGTTGTCCTTCTCTTATGATCATATATGAGTTTTATATATTTTGAATGTCCATTTTACTTACCTTACATACTCAGTACATTCCACATACTGACCGCATACTTTCTATGCTATATCATTTCACGATACAAGACCGACTAAGGCTCACCCTCCTCAGTAGCTTCTCAGAGTTTTCTATCAGCTTATTTGGTGAGTCCTCATGTTCCGAGGGCCATATGTTTAGACTCTATTGTTCTTGTTAGTTTCAGTATTGTAGGGTTAGTTGGAGTATTGTCCCATCAACCCGTCTTTCATGATTAGAGGATTTTCGGACTATAAGTTGTATTCAGCCGTCATGTATGGATCATGTACTATCTTTTCTATGTTATTATGTCATGTTTATGTTTTCCTTATGTTAAGTCTTCCGCTTATGTGAATGATTTAGATGTATGCTCATTTCATGGGTTGACTTGGGGTCTCTCGGGGCTCCTTGTCCCGTGTTTACGATCCGGGTGTACGTTCGGGTCGTGAAAAACTTGGTATCATAGCCATAGGTTTGAAGTGTCCTAGGATTTGTGGAAGTCACATTGAGTAGAGTCTTTTTCATGGGTGTGAAGTGTACCACACTTATGACGAAGAGGCTACTAGATGTTTAGGAAATGTTCCTTCTTTCATGAACTATGTCATGCAATGAAAGTCCTTTACCCTTCTAATTCTCACTATTCGCATTAATAATGCCTCTATGATGAGTGAACGTTAGAATAAATGGTAATGGCAATGATTGTGAAGGTTCCAATCGATAGGAGCATCTGCCAACCCCACCTGTTCACGAGGAGCACGCGCTAGAGCCAGTTGCCCACGATGAGTTTAGGGAAGTAATTCAGATGCTGGCATAGGCCTTGGCTGCCCAAGTTCAAAATCAAACAGTGGCGCATTACCCTCAGAATGGGAATGCAGCGACAACTAGGGTGAGGGATTTCTTGAGAATGAGCCCTCCTGAGTTCACGGGGTTGAGGGTAGACGAGGATCCACACGATTTCATTGAGGAGATTTTGAAGATCACCCAGGTTATAGGGGTGAACAATGGGGAGTGTGTTGACATGACCTCCTATCAACTAAAGGGGTGGCTCACATATGGTTCAAGCAGTGGAGAGATGCTAGGGTAGTGGGTGCAGGCCTGCTAGGTTGGGAAGAGTTTTATGCAACATTTTTAGATCAGTTCTTCACTCGGGAGATGAGGGAGCTCAAGGCGGCAAGTTTGTTAATTTGAAACAAGGTAACATGTCCATTCAGGAGTACGCATTGGAGTTCACCCGATTATCCAAGTATGCTCCAGAGTTGGTGGTGGACTAGAGGGCTTGGGGTGAGTCATTTTGTGCATAGGCTAGCGGATTATTTTGAAAAGGATTGCAGGGTCTCTATGCTACATCAACATATTGAGTTTCCCCGCATTGTTTTGCATGCACAACAGATGGAGTTGGTCTACCGAAGGAAGAGGTATCCTAAGAGGGCCAAGAAAGACAACTATGAGACTTCTTAGGTCAGGTAAAGGGGTGGACAGCGTCAGCAGTCCCAGCACAGGTCTATTGCTCAAGCTCCATCAACGGCCACCAGGCCATCTAGATTCAGAGGAGATTGGAAGGGTAGAGCTTCAGATCTGAGAGGATAGGGTAGCATGCAGGTGGAGCGCACTTTTCCAATTAGTGCGGGTGTGGCAAGAATCACCCCGTGAGGTGCTTAGTTAGCTTGGATGCTTGCTTCGGGTGTGGCAAACCCGAACACAGACTTAAGGATTTCCCCTCAGACAAATAAGGGGTTGGTGGAGCCCATGCAGCAATAGCTAGTTCTTCAGCTCCAACAGCACGTCCCCCTCAGCAGGGTGCCTCTACTAGTTCAGCAGGCAGTCAGCGCTATAATAGGTTTTACGCTTTAGTGCCCCGCTAGGAGGAGGAGACTTTGCCATATGTGGTCACTAGTATGTTGCAAGTCTTCCATATTGATTCTTATGTATTGTTAGATATAGGAGCTACTTTGTCTTCTTTGACCCCTTATATTGCTAGTAGTTTTGTGTTATACCCCGGGAACCTAAGGATCATACCCGAGAGTCAAAATAGTGAGAAACTAAAATTTCGTACTAGGTCACAGGATGAACCGTGAGGAGTGACCACGAGTCGTGAGGTAACTCGTGGTCCAAAAGGGTTGGCAGGGCTTGTTGAGAATACCACAGGCATGACCACGAGTCGTGGTCAGGCCTCACAACTTGTGAGGTCTCGCGTGGCCTAGACTGGTTGTTGCCAAGGAGGCATTGTGCAGTAGAAGCCACGAATGGTGACCATGATTCGTGGTCACCCACCACGAGTCATGGTGTCTTCCATGAGGTACCCTAGAGGTTTTGAGCAGTGAACCAGATGACTCATAGCCACGAGTCATGGCCTATGAGCATGAGTCGTCCTGCCCCTCGTGGGGACTGACAGTCAGCCAAATTCTCCGATTTTAGTAAGGGTATTTCCGTAATTCCTAAATCCTAGGGGATTATACTATGTCATTTAAGGTTCTTTTTATAGGGTTTTAAGAGGGGAAAACCTATTCTAAGCTATTTCATTCCATGAATGCAAAGTTGAGAGATTGAAGAGGTGATTTAGAGAAAATCTTCAAGGTTTTCGTTGGAATCTCATCTTGGGCAGTCAAGGAAGTGGTAGAATCATCCCTTCCAGGTATGTAGGGTTATGAATGGGTGTTTCCTTCCTCTCCCATGCCTAATTTCTATCTAAGTATGAGAAATTCATATGATCAAGTTATGGGGTTTTTACCTAATCGCATAATTCTTCAATTTCTATACATGAGTAGGACTAGATTATGTTTATATTGATAAATTGTGAAGCTTGGGAAGATTTTGAATTGTTTTCAATAAAAATTATGTTTTCTAGATTATGAAATAAAATGCCCATGGATGAGAAGTTCATGAAGGAAGAGAATAATGATGAATGTATGATGATGATGAGATTTGATGAAGAAAAGCATGTTTCTAAAGCTACCCATGATTATGATATTGTTTTCAAAATGAATTGAGTAGATCCAAGCATGATAAAGTTTTTAGGGAAGGCCCTTATATCAAATATGATGATGTAGTATCTCTAAAGTAAGCTTACCAAATGGTTTTGGAGTAGATTTTCCCACTTATATTTGAGCTTGTGGTATGTTTCAAAATAAGCTTCTCATATGCAAAAATTCATAATTGAGATGTATGGTATCATTGAGCTTTATTTTCATATGATGTCTGTTCTATGCATGATTCCATTACTGAGATTTGTCAAATAACAATGTTGAGCTTCGTTTCATACGATGTGGAGTTTATGAATGATATCATTGTTGAGCTTCATCAATAGATGATGTTGAGCTTCATTATATATGATGTAGAGCATTGTATGTTTTGCGAGAAGAGTCTAGCACAGAGCAGGCTAAGCGTCGACCACCTTATGCCCCAGAACTATGTGCCAATGTAGGTTGATACTATATGACTACGGACCTCCCTGATGAGCTTCCCCTTGCCCAAATGGGCCTTCAGCTTGATATCGATATCATGGTAGCATCCTTAGCCCTGGCAAGGTTATGGACGGCTCTGCCCACTTGAGAGTGATAATGGAGACCACATAAGCTCTATCGTGGTATGTCAGTTAAGTGACGAGTCTCCCATTTCCTATATGATTCAGATTTGCGTATTCATTACTCATGGTTATTATTTAAAACATGCATGTATTAAAAGCAAGGTTTGACTCATTGTTCAACTTTTCTATAAATGTCACATTTCAGCTTTGAGTCATTCAAGTCAGTTATGATGTTAAGAAGCTATGCATTTTCATATTATGAAAATATTACGATTTCAAAATGAATGCATGTAGTCCTTACTCTCAGACTTGAAAGATTATGATATGGTATGAAATACTTTAAATTATTTACTTTACCTAAGTGGTTTTACTTACCTTGCATACTCAGTACATTCCATGTACTGACTGCATATTTTCTATGCTGTATTATTTCATGATACAGGACCCAGCTCCCAAGCTCAACCCCGCTCGTAGTCGGTGGTCAGAGTTAGCTCCTACTTTGTTGGTGAGTCCTCATCCTTCGAGAGCTAGACGTTTAGTTTCCTTATGTATTTTCAGTTTTAGTATTGTCGAGTTAGTTGGGGTCTTGTCCCATCAACTAGTACAGATTATAGGCTTTTCATACTTTGTATGTGTTTAGCTTCAGATGCTAATTTTGATGTCATGTTGAGTTATACTTCCACTGAGTTTATATTGATGATTTCTTCATTTTATCGAATGAGTTAGATGTATGCTTATGTTATGGATCGACTTGGGGTCTCTCGGGGTCCACAATTCAGGCCTCCATTCAGGTCATGGCATTTTTGAGTTAGTCCAAAAATCCTATCAGAACCGTTCTCAGTCTCTACTCCAGTTGGTGATTCTGTTGTAGTTAGGTGGGTGTATAGAGGTTGCCCCATTACAATATTGCATAAGGTCACCTCCGCAGACTTAGTAGAGTTAGCTATGACTGACTTTGACATCATTTTGGGAATGGATTGGTTGTTTTCATGTTATGCTTCGGTTAATTGTAGGACCCGTGCGGTGGAACTCCGATTTCCAGGTGACTCAGTCTTGGAGTTGAAGGGTAATTCAATTGTACTAGTCGGTCAGTTTGTTTCATATATTAAAGCCAGGAAAATGATTTTTAAGGGTTGCATGTATCACCTAGTCAGTGTTAAGGATATTGAGTCCGAGACCCCGACTATCCAGTCGGTTCTGGTGGTGTGTGAGTATCCGGAGGTCTTTCCCGACGATTTGCCAAGTGTTCCTCCTGAGAGTGAAATTGATTTTGGCATTGACCTCTTGCCAGATACATAGCTTATCTCTATTCCTCTGTACAGAATGGCTCCAGCCAAGCTAAAAGAGTTAAAAAATTAGTTGAAGGACTTGTTAGATAAGGGTTTCATTAGACCGAGAAAGTCTCCATGGGGTGCACTGGTTCTCTTCATCTGAAAGAAGGATGGATCACTTCGGATATGCATTGACTATCGGCAATTTAACAAGGTCACCGTCAAGAACAGGTACGCCTTACCCAGGATCGATGATTTGTTTGACCACCTCTAGGGTGCCGGATGTTTCTCGAAGATAGACCTTAGGTTCGGGTATCACCAGCTCAGGGTTTTGGAGTGTGATATCCTAAAGACAGCCTTCAGAACATGGTATGGACATTATGAGTTTGTGGTTATATCTTTTGGACTAACAAATGCTCCTGCAGCTTTCATGGACCTAATGAGCAGGGTGTTTAAGCAATATCTAGACGTATTCGTGATCATGTTCATCGATGATATCCTTATATACTCCGGAGCGAGGAGGAGCATGCCACTCATTTGAGAGTAGTGCTGCAGACTCTCAAGGATCGCCAATTGTATGCAAAGTTCAGTAAGTGTGAATTTTGTTTGGACTCAGTTGCATTTCTAGGCCATGTGGTATCGAGTGAGGGCATAAAGGTAGATTCTCAGAAAATTGAAGAGGTGAATAATTTGCCCAGACCAATGAATCCTTCAAATATTCAAAGTTTCTTAGGTCTAGAAGGCTACTATTAGAGATTTGTTAAGGGTTTCTCATCAATTGTTCCACCATTGACCATCTTGACTAAAAAAAGGTGAAGTTCCAACGGTCGGAAGCTTGTCAGAAAATCTTCCAAGAGTTGAAGACTCAACACACTTCGGCACCAGTGTTGACCCTACCCGAGGGTACGGATGATTTTGTGGTATATTGTGATGCTTTGAGAATCAGTCTCGGGTGTGTATTGATGCAACGAGGAAATGTAATAGCATATGCCTCCCGACAGTTAAAGGTCCATGAGAAGAATTACCCAACCAATCATCTAGAGTTGGTAGCGGTGGTGTTCGCATTGAAAATAAGGAGGCATTACTTGTAGGGGGTCAACATGGATGTATTTATGGATCAAAAGAGTCTACAATATGTGTTCACACAGAAGGACCTCAATCTACGACAAAAGAGGTGGTTAGAGCTACTCAAAGACTGTGATATGATACCATTTGGTAAAGGCCAATGTGGTAGCAGACACACATAGTAGGATCTCTATGGAGACTGTGTCCCACATGGAGGAAGGAAAGAAAGAGCTGGCAAAGGATGTCCATCGACTTGCAATGTTGGGAGTGAGGTTGGTCGACTCGACCGATGGTGGTATTGTTGTGCACAATAGATATTGCATGAGGCACATGGATCCAGGTACTCTATCCATCCGGGTGCCACCAAGATGTAACATGATTTGCTGGATATATTCTGGTGGGATTACATGAAGAAGGATATTGCAAGGTTCGTAGCCACATGTCCAAACTACCAATAGGTAAAGGTTAAACATCAAAGGCCGAGAGGAGTACTTCAGGATATTAACATTCCTACTTGGAAGTGGGAAGAGATCAACATGGATTTTATAATAGGACTACCTCGTACTCGCCGACAAAATGATTCCATTTGGGTGGTGGTAGACAGGTTGACCAAGGCTGCACATTTTCTACCAGTGAAAACCACAGATTCTGTGGATGATTATGCCAAACTGTATATTAAGGAGTTGGTTCGACTTCATGGAGTGCCCTTATCTATTATTTCAGATCGAGGTATTCAGTTTACCTCCCAGTTCTGGCGGTCTTTTCAGAAGGGGCTTGGGACTGAAGTTAAGCTCAGATTAGCCTTTCATCTGCAGACAGATTGTAATGCAGAACAAATAATCCAAGCTCTCGAGGACATGTTGGGAGCATGTGTGATGGATTTCAAAGGTAGCTGGGATGATCATTTGCCCTTGATCGAATTTTCTTATAATAACAACTATCACTCTAGCATCTAGATGGCACCATTCGAGGCAGTTTATGGATGGAGGTGTAGATCACCCATCGGATGGTTTGAGGTTGGTGAGGCAGCTATGATAGGGCCTGATTCAGTTCACCAGGCTATGATGAAGGTTCAGTTGATAAGGGACAAGCTGAAAACCCCTCAGAGTCGTTAAAAGTCATATGTTGATGTGAGGAGAAGAGATTTGGAGTTTGAGGTAGACGATTAGGTATTTCTAAACATGTCTCACATGAAGGGAGTCATGCGATTTGGGAAGAATGGAAAATTCAGTCCCCCGTATGTTGGTCCCTACCGGATTACAAGTAAAGTTGGTAAGGTAGCATATGAGTCGTACTTGCCCTCAGAGTTATCTTCTATGCATCCCGTGTTTCATGTATCGCTTTTGAAGAAATGTTTGAGAGATCCATCTCTAGTAGCCCCGGTGGACAACGTTGGAGTAAAAGATAGCCTCAGCTATGAAGAAGTTCCTGTGGAAATATTAGACCGTCATGTTCGTAGGATAAGGAACAAAAAAGTAGCTTCAATGAAAGTCTTATGGAGAAATCAGAATGTTGAAGGAGCTACATGGGAAACCGAAGCGGATATGATGGCTAAATACCAACACTAACTCTCTACCAGCTCAATTCCGACTTGAGGTATCAGTTTTTCTCTATGTCTCTATTTAGTTTTCATGTTCAGTTCATGTGTTCAAGTTTCTTTTATGTGTATGGATGTGTGTGTGAAGAATGAGATCAGTTCAGCTATGTGTTATGAATCGGAGGTAGTCATTCCGTAAAGTTTCAGTTTAAATGATCAGTATTTGAATATGATAATTGTGTGTCTTTGTTTTCTGCTTGTTTCCTCAATTCGAGGATGAATATTCCCGGCGGGGGAGATATTATAATATCCCGAAAGTGCCTAGGAGTAGACCTGGGAGCTAAAAGTTGAAAACTATTGAAATCGGGAAAAATAGCACAGGACGGGTCATGTAATGACTCGTGGTATCAAACCATGGGTCGTTGTATGAAGTCATGGTGAGAGAAGTATGGGTGTCAGTGGAGATGACGGACGACACAACGACTCATTGCTTGATACAATGAGCCATTGTTAGCAGTCGTAGGAAGAGGTTGGGTTCAGCAGATGGGATACAATGGGTAATCCAATGACTTGTTGTGAGAAGTAACGACCCGTGGTCACCGATTGTTGTTTGGTTGTCAAGATTTCCAGCGTATGTGACGGATCAAGACCATGACTCGTTGGAAGCAACCACTGGTCGTGGTAAGGCTTGTGGTAAGCAGGTTCAGATTTTGTGAAGGGCCAAACAACACTCGATGTAACTATCCGTTGGTTCGAAGGACGAGCAGTCCTGTCCATCCGTGGTTATGTTCCAGAGGCAAGTCTCAGAAATGCAAATGACGAGCAACATAACGCGTCGTCTTTCTTTCCAATGAACCATTGGTTCCATCCATCGGTCTAATTCGTACAGTTTCAGGGAAGATTCATTAAGGGCATTTTCAACTCTTTCATGCTATAAGACCATAAACTAGGTTGTTTTATCTTATGAAAGGTGGGTTTTTACAGGGATAAATTATTCTAAGTCTTCCTTCATGCATGCAAGAGTGTAGAGGGGTGATCAAGGGAGATTCAATGCTTTTCTCTTCAAATTCTTCCAACTCCTTCTTGGGCATTCAAGGGAGATTAAGAATCAGTTATTTCTAGGTATGTAAGGCTATTAATAGGTGTTTCCTTCCACACCCATGCCCATTCCCTACGATTTCATGAAAATTCTATCAAAAGTTTATTGGGTTTTTAAGTAAAATTTAATAAAAACCTAATGATTTATTAATGGGCTTTGTGATTTTAGAATCTTACCATATTCTCTGTGTTTTTGATCACCTTTTATGATTCAAATTATTTATAATGTTATCGATTCTCGATTTCTATGAAATTAAGCCAAATTATGCATGATCATGATGAATCGATTATGATCTACTTTTCTATTGATGATATTTACTATCCCAACATAAATTATGTTTTAAATTATGTATTTAATCAATTACCCATCATGATTTTATGAATTTAAAGCTATATGCATGATCTACAAGTATGTATGAACCTTATGATTTATCAATTATGTTTTGGCCGACTCATGGGCCTTATTTCATTGCTAGTTCATGCATGTACAAGTATGTTTATGATTATCATGATTTAACTAGCCCATGATCTCATGCATGTTATACTATGAGGACTATATATGTTTTGAGAGTAGTATCAAACACCGAGTAGGTTTGGGGCTTAGGTTAAGCCCCGGATCTCATAAACTACATGTCACCGTAGGTATGGTGGGACCTCCTTTGTGACTGTCCCTGGCACAATTGGCCCTTTTCATGGTGATATGACACCCTTCATGGTTCTATGCTTGACAAGGTACGAACGACCTCCCGACTAGGTTTACAGGTCGTATTTCATGTGTGCTCATATGGGGTATGTCGGTTAAGAGAATCTCCCACTATTCCTCATGATTTATGCATGTTATGATTATGTATTTTGGCTCAAGTCATGTTAATTAAATATTTTCTCTTATAATTCTGAATACTATGTATTTCAATTTTTTTGAAAACCTTGAGTCTTATGTTATGTTACGATATTTATGATATAAGCATTTTGTCCTAGTCTTATGATCATTTATGAGTTTTATATATTTTAAATTTCCGTTTTACTTACCTTTAATACTCAGTACATTCCACGTATTGACCGTATACTTTCTATTCTATATCGTTTCATAATACAAGACACGACTCTCAAGCTCACCCTCCTCTGTAGCTTCTCAGAGTTCTCTATCAACTTATTTGGTGAGTCCTCATGTTCCAAGGGAAATATGTTCAGACTCTATTTTTCTCTTTCAGTTTCAGTATTGTAGGGTTAGTTGGGGTATTGTCCCATCAACCCGTCTTTCATGATCAGAGGTTTTTCAGACTATAAATTGTATTAAGTCGTCATGTATGGACATGTACTGTCTTTTCTCCATTATTATGTCATGTTTACATTTTTCTTATGTTAAGTCTTCAGCTTATGTGAATGAATTAGATGTATGCTCATGCCATGGGTTTACTTGGGGTCTCTCAGGGGCTCCTTTTCCCATGTTTACGATCCGAGTGTACGTTTGGGTCGTGACAGGAACATGAAGATATAACTTAAGAATTTGATATTTTGAGTTGTCCAGCTTGGGAACTCATAAGCAACTCTCTATGTGCTACCTTATAGGCACATAAAGACTTATAGTCGTAATTCGTACAATATTAAGATAACTTACAAAACCTTGGAAACTAACTAAGGAGCTTTAGAAAGCCTAACGTCGTCATAAGCAACTTCGAAATTTTAAGGATTAACCTTTTCATGACCTGGAAGATAATCCAATACTTTGGATAATTAACTTAACATAATTGATTAGGGGCATAGCAGAGAGCTTATCTTTAACTTAAGTTACTATTTTACAAATGTTCAACTCTAATTATTTCGCAGAAGGTTAAAACTTTATTAGCTATTCATCAATTTAACACATACTGAACATAAAAAACTTAATTTGTAACGCTTTTGCTAAACGTCTTTAGAGCAGGGTTAATCTTGCTAGTTATTAACTAACTTGTTCTCAATTGTAACCTTTATCATCTAAGTTAACAACCTTTAGCTCTACTCTCCTTATTCCTCTTAACTTCTTTTCCAAACATGATTAACTCTACACTTAAGTATTTGTTCTCGTGTGCACTATTTCATCAATTCTTATACACACTTATCTTTTTACCTAAACGACAACCTTATCTCTTAAACCTCATGTTGCTTATATTTTAACGTCATTCAAAGGTCCTTGAAATCAATTACAAACAGAGAACATATAATTCACATATTACCTTAAAATGTCTAACATTTACTCTTATCTTTCCTTTTATAACGTCTCAAAGAGATTACCAACTTAGCCATGCTTTCCTCATTAACATCTATCGACATATCTTATTTGTTATGTGCCGCTTGCTTCACTTTAAGGAGGGGAAACATAAATATCCTTTTTACCTTAAGAAACTTAAAACATAAACATATAATAAGGAATAGCCATATTATAAAAACTTCATTTCAATAAGCTCATTTACCCTTAATCAGCATAGCGTCATCTTCTTAGCTGAAGTTCCATCACACGTCGTCGTCTTAGCATTTCTTACATATTTCACTTAGTGACAAGATCTTAACATATACTCAACATCACATATACAATATACTGCAAAGTAATAACACACGATTCCCATGTTAACGGGACTTTAGACTCGATTTACAATTACGACAACAATCATATTGAGATTACATCTTTCTCTTCACATTTGTTCTCTTCAAACATTCCTAAGGATTCAAGCTTAATGCCAAGTAATTCCAACCCTTTGGACAGAATCATACATGCGTCAGTATGATTTTAAAATTATAGGAATATTAGTCCTTTTAATGACTTAGTTTTGTGCTTGAAAATAAGGAAAGGGACGCCTTTACATACTTTGTGTCACAGCCCGACTTTACACCCTAGTCGTAACATGGGTCAAGGAACCCTGAAATGGCTCCAAGTAGACCCATGGAATAATCATAGCATGTTCTATCAAAGAAATAACCAACAACATGATTAAGTGGAAGCTAACTACAACAATCAATTATAAAATCCATGATCATAAGTATAATACACTGGATAAAACACTGAATCCATCTAGACAATGTCTGAAAGTCTTCTACTAAACTGATGAGTTGCTGGGACAAGCCCCCAGCTCACTCATAAAGTCTAAAACTAAAACATAAGAAAATAAGAACATAAACCGCGTCCTCAGAAGATGAGGACTCACCACTAGCAGCTGAGAGGGGATGAAATGTATCTAACCACGAGGATGAGTCTGGAAACTTGAATCTATATCATGAAATGATATACAACAAGAAGGCGTGTGGCCAGTACATGGAATGTACTAAGTATGCAGGAAGCATAATCAACTAACTCGTAAGGATATAGATAAAATAAGTATATAAGAACACAATAATAGTAATGTAACTGAAATGAGATATGAAAACCTTATATGAGATTCACATATTCAAATCAACATAACAATATTATAAGGACATACATCATTAAAAGATCAACTGACGTGCAACAGTAATAATCGAAAATAATACAGAGGTACGATGTCGTGACCGATACCAAGAAGGTCCCTAACTGTCCGGGGGGGAATCCCTGACTATCAAAGGGACGTCCCTAACTATCAAAGGGAAACATTCTCGCTTGGGAGAATCCCTGATTATCAAAGGGAGAAAGATGCTCTGATATAGAGAGTCACTGGCTGGCTAGGGATGTTAGTCCCCACCGAGTAAAGAGAAACATGCACGACTATTAGCAAGGGATGTGAGTCCCAACCGACTAGGGATGTGAGTCCTTACTAACTAGGGATGTGAGTCCCGACTGACTAGGGATGTGTCACGCCCCACCTGGGGAGGCATGACTAGCACCTGGTGCCCTACTAGGACCTGGACAGCTAGACTAGCTGAGCCCGAACACTTCTGGTGGTAGGCTAGCTCTAACTCTGAATTCATAGAAATGACAGGCTATATAACGACTATAAATACAGCCTCCGACCGACAAGGCCTATAGCCACCTGTAGGAATATAACAACTAACCAGAACAATTGAACATGAAGGAACCTATGCGGGCCGAAAAGGCCACCAAGCTTTCTAGTTATATCTGAGACATGAAAACAAGTATCAAACTACTATGTGACCGACAAGGTCACCACTACCAACTGAATAAGGCCCCACACGACCGATACAACAAACAACAGGGAATATATATAATCTGCAAGCCTCTGAGAATAAAAAGATGGTCGGGACAGGGCCTCCGCCTACCCATACTGAACAACAAAAGAAAGTACACCTCTGTCTTTCCAGCTCCAGATGAAGGGAGCTGAAGGACCTGTATCGCTGACTGGAACTACGAGGGGTCTGCTCCTCGTCTAGGTATACCTACAGGCAAGTAATGTAGCGCCCCAAACGGGTGTCAGTACCGCTGGTATTGAGTATGCAAAGAAACAACTGGAAAATAACAGACAACAAGTAGTATAACTGATAGAACTTAAGTAGAAAGAAATAGACTATAACTGACTGAAAGTATGAGTTCAAGACTGTCCTCAACTATGCTGACAATGAGTAGGAGTTGTACCTGGTAACGTGGCATTCTACTATCTATCTATTTATAACTAACATAACATGGCATAATATAGCATAACATAGCATAACATAGCACACATAAACCTTACCTGGCCCCCATAAGCTGGAAGGTACAACCAAGACGCAATCTATGCCCCTACCCCGGTCATCCAATCTCCCCTAGTAACTATAAGCATCTTATCGGTCCCCTGGGTATGCACTTGGGCCCGCTGAGCCCCTGACTATAATTGTACTTGAGTCCGGAGGACTCCTAAATCAACACCCGGGGCGTACCTGCTCGATGGGGGTGTATAGAAGCCAACCAAGGAAAAATATTGGGAAACTAGCATCCCGTCTTTGTCCCCTAGGGGACGGCATGCCACTCCGTAGAGCGACGTATCCTCACCCTCTGGCGGACGAGTCGATACAGCTATTGACCCTGGGGCGGTCATGGATGTTAGGTAATCCAGCCTAAAACAATACAGTTAAGTCTCAACTTATAATACTAACTGCAAACGATACATGATGAAACTAGTATAGTAATGTGTATATATCTAATACATGTTGAAACTAATAATNATATATAATTTCTGTCATACTGTGTCGAATTTTATACTAAAACAAGATTTAATATTTCTGCTGAGAATCATGTTGTATAACTAAGTTTCATGGTAAACGTGATTTACTATTTCTAACATGCTTTTTTTAAAATTCATGTTAAGCTACTATTCTATTTCTGAAATACTTTACGGGAACTTATATTGCTTTACTAAGTTTCGGCTGAACACGATAATATCCTAATGTACTTTACTAAATTACAAAATGGGCATGTCGTACTATTTCTGAAACTTTCTAGTAGAATTTATACTAGTTTGCTGTACTGGAATTACTAACTTGCCGAAAGAAACTAGCTTCACATACCTCAATTGTCGACTTTCTGACCAACTGGCGTAGCTCAGCCAATATTTAGCTATTTCTTCCAACTGAATTAATATTCACGAAGGAATAGAAATAATTCTATCAATATATAGAAAGAAAACCATACTTGGTTTATACCTACTGCCTATTCTTCAACTTATCGAAGAACGATCGAAAACTCGCTATTTCTCAGAGGTCTAGAAGAGAGAAATACTTACTTTAGTGCTGGGAGTGTATTAAGGTACCTGCCTTACATTGTCACTAAGGTTACCAGTCAAGTTTCAACCTATACTCCTTCTGGCTTGCAGTCGGATCCATCTTATTCATATAACCTCCCTTTCTTTCGATATCACAGCTAAGATTATTGCTATTATCTTGCAGACATATCATGCTGTTGTTAGCATGCTACGGCGGATTAAGCCTTTTTCTGACTTGGACTTGACTATTACTAGAAGTTCATCACTGACGGATCTCCTACACCCACTTCGAGTAAACTAGTAGTCTTACTCGCTCTTCTGACTTATTACCGTGAGGGTCTGTACAAGTTACGTAATCATAGGGGCTTCTTAATCTTTATAACACTTTCTGGAATCAACCAATCCATCTTCACTTACTGCTTACTTTGGGAAACATCACCTCAATCCTTATGCCCTTTGCTATACTGGAATCAAAACTAAGAGGTATGAATAACCTTTTCTTACTGCAACGAAACGGAAACATGGAACTGTGCCACATCTGAAAGGATGGAGGTGGGAATCCTGCATTTCCCTCTCTTTCTCACATCTCTCCGATAATCTAATATTATCTATCATCTTAATTAGATCTTATATATCTAACAAATAAATCAACTCGTATATATGCTATGCTTCTAACTTCCTACTCTGAAGTTATAGAAATATACTGGGGATGGTACCAATAGAGGTATCATATTGGGAGGTCCCTCATACCTCCTCCTGCTGCTGTAGTTACCCTGCAGCTGGTTGGTGCCCTCTTGTGCTGCTATATCCAATCTTCTGCTTGTGACAGGGTGTTGCTTATCTGACTTTGTATCTGTAATCAAAAAGTATGATTAGTTTTAGGGACTCAACCCTATACTGTACTGCTCTATAGAACGACTGAATAAGAAGAAAGAGTAACCATCCTATCAGGCCTTGCAGCCTCTTGTCTATAGTATGTGGTGCACAACACATCCATAGACAAGACTGTACATAGCATGGCTTGCAGACTCCATGGGATACGACCTTCTCTGATACAAATTTTGTCACGCCCCACCTTGGGAGGCATGACTTGCTCCTGGTGCCCTACTAGGACTTGGACTGTTGGACTAGCTGAGCCCGAGCACTTCTGGTGCTAGGCTGGCTCTAACTCTGAATTCATAGAAGTGATGGGCTATATAACGGTTGTAAATAGAGCCTCCGGCTGACAAGGCCTATAGCCACCTATAGGAATATAACAGCTAATCGGAACAACTGAACATGAAGGACCTATGTGGGCCGGCAAGGCCACCAAGCTGTCTAGTAATATCTGAGACATGAAAACAAGTATCAAACTACTATGTGACCGATAAGGTCACAACTACCAACAGAATAAGGCCCCACACGGCTGATACAACAAACAACAGGGAATATATATAATCTGCAAGCCTCTGAGAATAAAAAGATGGTCGGGACAGGGCCCCGACCCATACTGGAAAAAAAAAGTACACCTTTGTCTTTTCGGATTCGAATGAAAGGAGCTGAAGGACCTGCATCGCTGACTGGAACTACGAGGGGTCTGCTCCTCATATAGGTGTACCTGCAGGCAAGTAATGCAGCGCCCCAAATGGGCGTCAGTACCACTAGTACTGAGTATGAAAAGCAACAACTGGAAAATAATGGACAACAAGTAGTATAACTTATAGAACCGAAGTAGAAAGAAATAGACTATAACTGACTGATAGTAGGAGTTCAAGACTATCCTCAACTATGCTGAAATAGAGTAGGAGTCGTACCTGGTAACGTGGCATTCTAATATCTATATATTTATAACTAACATAACATGGCATAATATTGCATAACATAGCATAACATAGCACACATAAACCTTACCTGGCCCCCATAAGCCGGAAGGTACAACCAACACGCAATCTATGCCCCTACCCCGGTCATCCCATCTCCCCTAGTAACTATAAGCATCCTTCTGGTCCTCTGGTTTTGAACTTGGGCCCACTGAGCCCCTGAATATAACTTTAGCTGAGTCAGGAGGACTCGTGAATTAACACCCCGGGCGTACCCGCTCGACGGGGGTGTATAGAAGCCGACCAAGGAAAAATATGGGGAAAATGGCATCCCATATTCGTCCCCTAAGGGACGGCATGCCACTCCGTAGAGCGACATATCCTCGCCCTCTGGCGGATGAGTCGATACAGTTATTAACCCTGGGGCGGTCATGGATGCTAGGTAATCCAGCCTAAAACAATACAGTTAAGTCTCAATTGATAATACTAACTGCATACGATACATGATGAATCTAATGATAGTAATGTGTATATATATAATACATGCTGAAACTGATAATGGTATATATATAATTTCTGTCATATTGTGCCAAATCTGATACTGAAACAAGATATAATATTTCTGCTGAGAATCATGTTGTATAACTAAGTTTCATGGTAAACATGATTTACTATTTATAACATGCTTTTTTAAAAATTCATGTTAAGCTACTATTCTATTTCTGAAATACTTTACGTGAACTTATATTGCTTTACTAAGTTTCGGCTTAACACAATAATATCCTAACGTACTTTACTAAATTACATACTGGGCATGATGTACTGAAACTTTCTAGTAGAATTTATACTAGTTTTCTCTACTAGGATTACTAACTTGCCGAAAGAAACTAGCTTCACATACCTCAATTGTTGACATTCTGACCAACTGGCGTAGCTCGACCAATATTTAGCTATTTCTTCCAACTGAATTCATATTCACGAAGGAATATAATTAATTCTATCAATATATAGAAAGAAAACCATACTTTCTGTATACCTACTGCCTATTTCTTCAACTTATCGAAGAACGGCCGAAAACTTACTATTTCTCGGAGGTCCAGAAGGGAGAAATACTTACTCTAGTACTGGGAGTGTATTAATACTAGTTTGGAGTAGTTCCAATTACTTTGACTCGGCTATTCGCCGCTTCTCTGGACGATTCTCGCAAAACTAACTCCGTAGGAATGCTCTCTGCAGCTTTATACTTCGGTACCCGAAGTTAATTTGAGTTTGGACCGCGTTTGACGGCGTAATCAGAAGAATTTCTACCTCATACCATCGTCCCTTTTCTATTCTGGTTGCTCACTGCTTAAAAGAAATTAAAATAATGAAATTAAAACGAAGTGGGGGCTTTATATACTTGGGCCCGAACAGCCCCTCTGTGGTATGTTGGCCATCGCGGAGGTACAGCCTCCGTGGCAAGTTGCCATCACGGAGGGGATCTGCCCGGCCTCCTCTTGCGATGCTTCAATGTGGCTCTTGTCCGGTATTCCCCCGGGCCTTTTTATAGCATGTATGGCACCCTAAAACTCTTAACCAACATGCGAATAGGCCATCTAAATGTCAAGAATTTACGGGGTGTAACAGGATCTTAGTCCCGACTAGCTAGGGATGTGAGTCCCGACTAACTAGGGATGTTCTAATTTCTACAACTAATTAAAGACAAGGACATTCGCCACTTTTATCATGTAATATTCATTCTAAAAGGATTAGAGAAATCTTCTAATAGACACTGGCTCAACAAGTTAACATATTATTCACATGCTTTATCATTGTAATTCACATCATCACAGAACCAATTCATTATTATCTTTAACATCTCACCCAAATGAGCATGTTATAGACTCGCATTAAGCACTATTCTATCATGACATCTGAATTTCGAACTCATCTCATTCAATATGTAACAGGAGGTCATGGATAATCATGGGTAGTTTTACAAACATGCTTTTCATCATTATTTCACATTTATCATAAATCACTTCTTTTACGAACTTTTTATCCATGCGTATTTTAGATTCAAAACTTTGAAAAACTATTTTTGTAAGGAAAAACAATTTACAATTCGCCCAAGCTTCATAATCCATCAATATAAATACAATCTAATCATACCCAATCAATTAATCGAAAACATGGTGGTGATACATAATTTACTTTCATTTTCTCAACCCACAAACTCCAACTCATCCCAACATAGTTATTAATGTCATAATCGGGTCATTAGGGTTAATCATACAATATTTCCATAATTCCATCATGTTCATGAATTACTACGATAATTAAGGGATAAATAAACAAATCACATGAAATAATCAAGCCAATTTATGAAGAACATACTACTCTCATACATTCCCGACCTTTATTTCACAATTCAAGACAACCCATTGTTTATATCATAAATAATATCATAATAAAGTAGATAATAGCATTTATGAGGAATATAAAAGAAATTTACCCATAACACAAGCCCTAGATCATGCTTTTCTAGATTTGTTGAAATCGGGTTTTAAAAAAAAAATGTTTTTGGGGAACAAGGATGGAAGAGTAAACTTGTTGAAAGACCTGCATACCTAGTAGAAGAAATCCCACATGAAATGTACCTTGAAGCTCTTGAAGGAAACCCTTGAAGAATCCTTAAACTTGAAAGAGGGAAGGAAAAAGCTTTAAGAGAGTATTTTGAGAGAAATGAGAGATTAGGCTTAGGAAAACCTTTAAAAGATGCAAGGTAGTGCCCAAAATGATGTAGTTTATAAGTTAAAAGCATAGAGTTTATCAAAATTCCCTAGAGAAAACTGGAAAAAAAAATGCCCGAACTGATGCCACGACTCACGTGACGAGTCGTCGCCACTTCAAACGACTTGTTGTCTTGCTCATTAAGTACACTAGAAATTTCACATAGCTTCATCATTCTTCAAACCATGACCAACGTAACGAGTTTTTACTCCACCCAACAACTCATTAGGTGCAGTAGAAGATTACTTCAGAACTTTAGATTCTTCAACTCATGATCAACATGACGAGTCATTGCTTCCTAATGACCCGTCAAGTTCACTATATACTATTTCACAACTTCAACTCTTACCATCTAACGACTGACATGATTAGTCATTCCCACACTTAGTGACTCATCACATCCTTCCGTTAACTACACTGACTTCTCAAGTGATTCACTATCCAACGACCAACCTAACGAGTCGTTGGCAGGAAAGACGACTCGTCAGGTCATCCGTGGCGACTGGGCTTGCAATCCCCTCCTACAGTTCTTCACGGGTCAAATCATGACCCATTAGGTCTCCTAACGAGTCATTCTTGGACTGTTTATGAGGCAAATTTCTACTGACTTTTCTGCTGAGCTTCATCTAACTTTGGGGTCTAATCTCTAGGACTTCTGGAGTGTTACACCTTGGCACATCAACTCTATCTTTGTCGAAAATCTTCCTTTAAAGCTTACATCTTAAATCTCCTTCCAAGTCCAATTTACAACAACAAGAAGAAGACACTTCACTTCCCAAAGTTTTGGCAGCAACATGCCACAAGAATCACACAAAAAAACAACATAGTACTACAAGGTTCTCCAAGTTTTAACTTCACTAACTCATAGAAATCAAAGAGAGAATTACTTACCCTTTCTTGGAGATGTTATTAGCTAAAGTAGGAGTAGGCTCCTACTCTTTCCTCTGCCCATAACTAGCTCAAAATCGCAACAATAACACAATCAACAACAAAACAACAATAAGCTATGGCTTTCTTCCAAGGTTCTCTTTCCAAAACCCAAAAGAGATGAGAGTGAAGTTTCTTACCTGGGATATCTTTTCACCATGTGATAGGGCTCTTAATTCTCTAAATTTTGAAAAACAATCAAGCAAA
>JACEIK010006567.1:53839-70242 GCA_018107945.1 Datura stramonium
CAACATACAATCCATAATTCCCTTTATACGAAATATAAATATTAATAATTATCAAAAAAATTTAAGGGTGTAACAGAATTGTTACATGATATTCGAACATCATAGTTTTCATCATTGTGTTCTTGATTTAGAAGATAAGTTTTCTATTGATGCTTGGGGTTTAATTCATTTAATATTGCAAGGTCTAAATTATGATATCTTCTATGTTTTCTTCTTTCTTTCTTGCAAATATGAGTATCTAAACTCTCACAACTAGGATTGTGGAAACCATGGTAGAATAGAAAAGTAGGGTTTAACACAAAGTGAACCTAACAGATACGAATGCATGTATTGTCTTTCCCTTCATTAATGTTACTTTTTAATGGTGTGTAATGGTAAAACTCGATAGTATTATCTACTTTCTTGAATCTAGAGAAGTAGAGATTAAGAAAAGGGAAAAACAACAAAGACTTCAAGCTATCAACTTTCACTTAATAACTTGAGTCGTGGTCGTGGGAAAGTTAACTTGGAATCGTTGATAAGGGTTAATTAGGAACATTAATTAGTCCAAACCCAGTGAATGAGGATGGTCATCTAATAGGGGCAAACCAGGCGTTAGGTGAATGTAACTTATCTGTTCTACAGGCTATGTACTGGAATAGAGCATTAGTATAATAACCCTACGTACTTATGAAGTCACGGGGAATACTTTCCTAGCCAATTGCATACTTTTGATAACAACACATTTTTACAACATCAATACCTATTTTGTCTAAATCCCTCCCCCAGGAAATAATTAAACAAAAAGCGTAAATAATAGCATTAGCCGAAATTAAAACCATATTCTTCATTGGATCGATTCTAAATATGGTTGGGTTTTTCATTTGATAAACGACCGTTATATACTACTTTTGAGGTGTATTTTTGCTGTGATCAACGTGTAGTCAACAAGCTTTGATAACTGACCCTTTCTAGAAGTAATTAAGAGATACAATCTTAATAATTCTTTTTCAACAGTTATAAATATATAATAATAATAATAATTCAACCCAAAAAGATTTTATAAATTTAATATCACACCATGAAGTAAATAAAACATATATTATTCGAAGTTAGTTACACCACTGATGATATCACAATATGCCTTAATATAGTCACCACATCAGCTAAATCACTGATTATATCACAATAAGCCTCAAATATGACGAGTCTAATCAATATTACAATCATCTCAATACTTCAACACTCAATATGAAATGCAATGAAGATGAAATGTTAATGCAATGGAACACACTAGGCAAGAACTTGTATATACCCGCTTCCTCTGTTGGATAGCAGTGACTCATGGGGGACTCGCGAGGTCCATATACTTGTCGGAATCATTTCTCATCGGCAATCACATACATCGGCAATAGCACTCATAAAAATGATAATAACACACACCAATACCATTTACCATTGGCAATAACACATGTTGGAGCAATTTTTCATTGATAATAATACACACGGAACCATTTCCCATCGACATCGCAAGAGTATGAATTTTCACAAAATAACTCAATGGGAACTATTAGTCAATAATCATCACAAGATAAGAGTGATATGAATATGTATAAATAACACAAGTTCATCAACCAACCACATAATCAAGGATCATCAAGTCATAATCAAGTATCACGTAGTGCATAACTCTCAATAAATTAATCACATCAAAAATTTTGTAATATCATCAATACACATATCAATTTCGTGTAAATTTAAAAATATCATGACATTGGTACCTATATAAATGCTCGTCATCTTATTTATAAGGGACACCCTTATTACGCACTATCCTTGAATTCATTAAAATATATATAAAACTAACACCTCAAAGAATCAAGAAATATCTACTTGCCCCAAGTGAAAGCCCAAACATAAAATTACAAAATTGTCCTTCTGTAATGCTTCCGAACAATCAATAACTATTCAAATATAATCTCCATTAAAATAAAAATTCAATGACATCCATGTTGTTATATCTATTTTCGACTTAAAAAATCAGGTCAAAAAGTCACCTCGAGTTCCGGAGCTGAATTTGAAATTTTCTTCCAAATTATGTTAACCCATAATGAAACAAACTCGTACATCAAATTTCAGCTTAAACGGATAGTTGTTCCATCCCCAAAATAATGAATTCTTACTCTAAGTACCCTAGGCTTAAAACCTCAAATTTATATCTAAATTTATGAATTAAAGCATGAAATAATCAATTATTTAGTGAAAACATAATAGGTTTAAGGTTAGAAACTTACCCAACAAAAAATATGAATAAAATAACCCAAAATCAAGTCTCCTAGATCTCAAAATCGCAATAAGAATAATAAAATCAGACTTAAAATTTTAGTTATGTCCAGCTATATAAAGAGTGCAAATTTTTTCATTAAAAGCCCAAATTTCTTCATTAAAAGTCTGCACACCAGACTTGAATTTTTCTCTTTGCTCCAACAACATTTATTTTCACTAAAATAGTCATAACTTCATTATACAAACTTGAAATGCGATGATTCTTTTTTCTATAGTTCCTAACTAATAATACATACCTAATCATTCAATAAAAACCTTATTTAATGCTAGTTTTCCTAGTTAGATATCATTTTAACTTATCTAAGAATTATTTCATCTTTTGTGATAAAACCCAATCTTGACTTATCAAAATTGCACCAAACTTTTCAGATCACTCCTATAATTCATGCTAAGAATTTTAAAAGTGTTAGAATTATTTTTTGATCTCTAGAACTAAAAATGAATCTCTGAGTTGTTACATTTTATGCGTAAACCATGCTAAAACACATAGAACGTTCAAATCCACCTAAAACTCATTGAATTAGATTAAAATTTGCAGAAAAGTGTAAAGTGATCTTATAAACCTATTGTAACTTTCAAATTCTTAAATCCAAGCTCATTTAGTAAACTATTTGGCCAAGGTCGAGTCTTAACTTTAAATTTTACTAGAATGCAACTCGATTGTCCGAAATTCATTCAGAACCTCCCAAACACAAATTAAATATACAAATCAATCATATAATATATTTAAGATTTATTGGAATTATCAAATTACCAATATGAGGTCATTTTGACCGAAATTTGACTTTGGTCAAACTTAGTTTTTTAAAACTCAAAAATTCAACCAAAGGCTCAAATCACCCTCAAACAACTCGAGATTCATGAAAATGATCCAATTAAATCATAAATCACAATTTAAACTAACGAAACTTCTATCCATATCCAAGCTCATTAAACTGAAATGTTGACTTTGGTCAAACCCCTCAAACTTAAACCTTCAAAGTTTAAAACCCCATCCAATCTTCATTCAATCACCTCAGAAATCTTGCACCCATCCGTGCAAGTCATAAATAACATAATAAATCTATGAAAAGGCTCATGCTAGAAAAATGGATCAAAATCACAAAATGACCATGTGGGTCGTTACATCCTCCACCACTTAAACATTCGTTCCTCCTCAAACGGGAAAGCAAAAGTACTAAGACTATCCAGGAGCTGTAACTACCTATGGTAGGCCTCATGCATGAGTTCTCAAGAAAAAATTACATATGTAGTTCTGCTTATTCACCTTAACCATCAAATCATATTTTATTCTATCCCTGAAGTGTAATACTCTAAAAGTTCCTAAGACTAGATTCAGGATTGGAAGTATGTCTCAGTAGAAAATCTGGAAGTTTTCTCTCAGTATGACTCATTATACAAGTCATAAGGAGGTTTTATGGGTCATAGGACAAGCCATGGTTCGAGATCCAGAAGTTCACCCTCCCAACCATGAGTCCCTACCACGTGTCGTGGTGTGTGGGTACGACTCATGGTTAGGAGTCGTAGCAAGTCATTGGATTTTTCAGGTGATGGTTATATGAGTGGTTGTACAATTCATAGTAGAGAGTTATAGGTAGTAATAGGCGATCATGGAAATAATCAGAGAGTTGGAGAAAATTAAATTGCTAGTTGCAGGAGCAAACCACGAGTCATAGGAGGATTGTACGACTCGTGGTACGAGTCGAAGTAATTGGCAGTGCAGTTTTTTCTGTGAAATTATTAAGGGTATTTTCATAAATATTAAGCTCCTAAGTCCTAAAGTATATCATTTTAAGATTTGAAAGGAGTTTTTTAAGAGGGTTTAGCCTATATCAAGTCATTAGTATTTCCCATGCATGCAAAGCTTTGAATTCTCTTGGAAGATCAATCTAGAAATTCTATCAATTCTTCCCCAATTCTTTTGGGCTTTCGGAGACAAGTTGAGAATCATCTTACCCAACTATGTAGGGCTATGAATGAGAGTTTTCTTTCATTCGCATGCCCAAATTTCTCCTCAATTTCATGAATTCAAGTTTATGATCTTATAGGTTCTTAACAAATTTTATGAAATTCTCTATGATATGTAAATGGATTAATTCCCCTCATGTTCCAAAGCATGTTTTAAGATTTTATGGGTAGATTTTATACACAAACTTATTATAAATTATAGATTTTAAGTTTGATGATATATCAAGTGTTGTCTCCCAACGCACGTAAGTGCACGGGTGCAACTTATCAGGGAAAGGTTGAAAACANATAGATTTTAAGTTTGATGATATATCAAGTGTTGTCTCCCAACGCACGTAAGTGCACGTGGTTGTACAAGTAATATAGTGGCTCTTTTCAAGCAGGATATCGAACCCACAAGAACTATAACTTAGTGATTTTTCCTATTTTTGTATTCATAATTACTCTATGCAAGTATGTAAATAACACAATGAATTAAGTGTTTGATAAATGGTAATATATAAAGTTATACTAATTGAATCTAACAATGTTGATTAAAGCAATAGCAAGAACAGTCTAAGGTTAAGGAATAAAATGTAATCATGTATAACTTGTATTATTCTTCAACTACCTTCTCTTTCGGGTTGATGGTTGGGAAAGATTAGAGTCTGACTATGGTCTTTTGAACCTCTAGCCAATTGCCCATTTATGAACCTTGCAACTACACATTTCTGTGATGCAATAACTCATCATAGGTCTAGTAAAAATTTGTTCCCTTTTGTTAACCGAATATGATGTTACCGGTATATTTCTATCCTACACGCGAATATTACCTTTGATTTACAGCAAAGATAAGAACATATTCTCATATTCCTAGTTCAACCCTAATAATTCTCCTTTTAGAGTCAAATTAGGATTATAATTTATCTTAATGCTGGACAAACATTAAAACAACAAAAATGAAGAATAGAAGAACAACCATTCATAAGAGAAGAAAATTCAGCTGAAAATAATATGAAATTATGCAATCATGTAAATAACCTTAACCTCAGAATGAGGTAATTTATCCACTCATTTGTTGATTAAGCATCTCCAAACAAGTTTTTGTCATGAGAAAAATTGAAATTTTGAAGAAAAGAGAAGAGAAAGAACCCTAGAATTTTCTTCAGCTCAGCTGCTCTTTCCCACGTTCTTGCCAATTTGTCAGATAATGAAAAATAAAATTCTAAGTGTTCTATTTATACAAGTAAAAAATTGCACAGTGGAAAACTAGCTCCGTGACACGGAGCTGTCGCAGAGATGCACTATAAATTGGGGAATCCTGGAAACCACAGCTCCGTGTCATAGAGCTGAACGCGCTGGATGTCATCTATGACACGGGCCTGTCGTAGACCCTCACTGGATTTCTAGGATTCTGGAATTATTAAGCTCCATGTCACAGAGCTGAACGCGTCAAGTCTCCTCCGTGACACAGACATGTCGTAGACCCTCACTGTTTTATGCCTTACAAATTTTATCAATTCTTCTTCTACCCAGGCACAGTGGCACATTGTTCCACACGATCAATCCTTAGTGTCACACAGACGTGAATTCCCAAATCCTTTTTTAAGCTCTCCGAAAGTTCCATACGTCAAGTCCAAGTATCATCCACTGCATCACATTGAATTTATTATATTCTTCACCTAAAAATAGTCACACCACATTCATTATTACTAAAACATAATTAACCGAAAACATGCACGAATACCTAAATATTATCCTTAGCTATACTTCCATATGGTTGAAAATACTAGTAGACCCATCGTATAAATATGCCTAAGATCACCACCCCATACTTATAACCTTGTTCGTCCTCGGACAAATCTTTAGTATCCTAGACAAGATTTCAATACATTAACATCATCATTGAACCAAGATAGCTCACACCTAGTTATGCCAAACACTTTAATCATGAAATACACTTCATTCAATAAAGCACGTCTTAACTCACCACATTTATAGATAGAATCACACCAGCCCTAATGAATAACCTTTCAACCGAAAATTCGGCCAACATGGCCGAATCATAGTAACGACGTCATTAGTTTCACCAAGGATTCACCATCATGTTCCCTCACTTATATGAAATGTCTCTACTTTGATGAGCTCAATATGATCGCAATTAAGCACATTCTACAAGTGATTCACTCACGCTCCAAAGATTATTTAAAGAAAATCTAAGACACCATGAATTTGCCTATAGTGTACTAATCACCCGCATATAACATCACTTATAGGATCAAAAGGGCTTTTTGGGGTTGTAATGTCGGCTAAGGGACTTGTTGGATTATTGGGGTCGTAGTGACTCTAATCCCTATTTACTTTAAGACAATTACACACTTTGCTTTTTAGCGCCTTACTTCTCTTGCCCTGCACTCCACCTCCTTTCAAATTTCTTTTTCTTTCACCTACTTATTCTTATCCAAGATGTAAGGAGTGCGTACCCTTGGCTTAAACTAATCTATACACTATATATGTATATACACGTNGAACCCAAGCTTGGCTTAAACTAATCTATACACTATATATGTATATACACGTATGTATAAATATATACATCATTTTATGTATATATATATATAAAGCTTATGACCAACGAATGAAGTACACACGCCACTTCTTCCTTCCATTACTCTTCACTTGTTCCCTTGATAATATCCTTTGAAATATTGTCTCAATAAAGTGCACTAGGACCTATTTGGATCAAAGTAACGTTAAGGCCATTCGAACAAAAGGGTAAGACTACTCAATGAGGCTATTCAAAAATATTTAAGCTTGAAGGCTCAAACGGGGCTCACTATGGATGAAATCAAGGCGAGGGACCATGAATGAGACATGTCAACTAGCTTGGTTCACAAAGAAATGCCTTACTCATATCTGCAAGTTTAATGCCACTTTCATCCTTTCATACACAGAAGGAAAATTCTAGATGTTAGTTAGCAAGAAATATAACTAGTTCTCACCTCATATGGAATAGAGATTCACACTTGGTTAGCTTAGACCCCTTTTATGATTTCATCCATATTGAGTGAGAAGCACAATTAAGCCTACCGGTTTTCTATTTAGAGATAAATACCACGGCCTATGTGTTCCTACCATTTTCTTCTCACTATTAGCTTGTTCAAATGTATATTCCATGAAGTCTAGCATCGGACCAAGTGAAGTACCATTGCCCACTGGTGATGGTTTTATTCCCTATTTCCCTAAACATGACTAAATTCCCTTAAGATGGTTGTCATCCATCCATCATAGGGAACAATCTCTAACTATGACTAACAAAACAAACTGCTATTCGGTGAAAAGGGACTATTCTCGAGAAAAGCACTGAAAAAAAAGCCGAGAAACCTAAGAGAAGGAAAAAATGAACATAATTGCAAGCAAAAGCACAACATAGGAACAGAAACAAATCAACTTACAAGCTATTACAAACCAATTATCACATCTTGTTCTCAGCCAAAAGCTACATTCCATAGAGTTTAGTTGTTACCAAGTTATACATTCCATAGTCAGAGAATCACATAAATAAAAAAACACAAAATAACCATCCCACACTTAAATTGAGCACTGTCCTCAGAGCTTGCAAACGATCAATGTAAAAATAGAGTTAGGATGGTGAAGACTCCCGAATCAAACAATTGGTTCAATCTCTTCATTGGGTGCAAAGGCCTCCTCACTGAGGTTTGAGTCATCTCCCTCATCCTCATCTGACTCAATGTCTGAGTCCTCCCAGTGCCTCTCCTCATCGATGGGTACATCATCGTCCACCGGCTCTACAAATGCTAGGCCAATTCTGCACATGGCTCTGGCATGCTCATTCATTCGGTATTCCCAGTCCACCTGCCACAGCTCATCCTCTATTATGGGCCATCAACCAATACCCAACTGCAACATTTGCAGTTCAAACATCCTGGTTGCATAGCTATCATCTCGAGTGTGCCGCTCGGCTAATATGAGAACTGGCACGTAGGTGGTGTCTGGCTCCTTAGTCTTGGTCACGTCCATAGGGCGCCATTCCAACCTTAGTCTATATTCTAGACTCTCCTCTTCAATATCCTGGCTCCTGATATAGGTGGTGAGTAACCCGCCAAAACCATACCTGTGCCCCTGGTGCAGCCTCACATTTTTCAAGGCGGATTTGATCACAGCCCCAACATTTATCTCCACATCTCACGTTAATGCATTGTACCAGGAAGACTTTGTCTCGGGTGACATCAGTATTATGCACCACTGGAATGAGGCAGGTATAGATAATCTTCAGCCAAATTCAGGCCTCTTTGTTCATCTGGGAATAGGGAAATGTCTGATGGTACCCTTTTTCCTTGTGCTGAATCCATCTAGCTGTTGATCGCTGCCTGCATAATATGTGTCGGATGTCAGCATAAGGCAGGGTGATGTTAAGCTAGAGGAGTGGGTGTGGATCTGTGTAAGGTGTCTGCAGGATTGCATTTAAATGATGTGCCTCAAACGGGACGACCTGACCCCGAATATTGACTGTGTGGCTGCGGAGAGTGGGGCCCCAATTCGCGCAGAATTCCTGCACCATGTGTAAATTACACTCCCTGGGTTCATTAAAGATGAAGTCCATGCCCAAGATGTGTATCCTTTGCAGTATCCAAGGGAACTCCTGTGCCAAACTCTCCCGGTCAATTTGCTCCTTTGGGAAATATTTTGATTCCTTATTCTTTGCATACCATTTCTTTCCTTCATCCACCACCCATCTGGTACCGAATCATCTTTTTTGTCCCCTAGGAACTGGTGGGGCTGCTGGCACAGCTGAGCCCAGTCTGAGCCTTTTTCGGCCTGTGCCAGAGGACGAGACACCTTTTCCTTTATCCTGTATGGCGGACATTGTTCCTGTTCAACCCAAATCACAGAGATCAAATTAGTCAATATTTAACATGGCTATCCAACAGTAAGTCAGGGCTTTGGTTATTTACCCCACACTTAGTTGCTAGTGTGGGTTCACTAGTCATAGTTATTCGAGTACTCAGACTTCCCTTTCTATATACTTCAATGACTAGTTTCTCCCACAATTCAGCATAATCAACACTTTGACAAGATAAAGCAAACTAATATTCTACAACATTTTCCACGACGACACTTTGCCTTGAGATATTAAACTTGGAAATTATCTTGTACTCATGACACTATCAATTACCCATGACACTATCAATTACAGGAAATTAATGTTGCTTTACTCAGACTTCAAACAATTAAGGACTTTCAATCAGGAGTAGTTACAATCTACGAAAGCCCATATTCACAAATACAACATATTTGCACCGTGGCATTGGGCATATAGGAGTATGTCGATTTAGCATGTCCTAGACTACATGTAAGGCACAATACTCATGTCCCAGCCTCACAAATGCTCTCTTAATTAAGATGCATAGCTAAGAACTTGTTTAAAACTAGTTCAACAACAAAGGCATGAATTCGCTAATTTTTTTGTTTCATCCACCGTTTTCATATTCCCTCAACCCTTCAACCCTCCCCCACACTTAGGTAGTATGCAAAATGCAATAATTCCTTGCATTATCTAGTGCATAGAGTGGATATCATCAAATAATTGCATGATTAACCATAAAGAGTTTGATTTTATCAAGTGCACATGACTTAGGATTTACCTCATTTACCCACATGCTCATGCCAAAAAAAAATTATGTGAGACAAGAGGGAGAAAAGCAAAAACTTACTTGTGAATCTTAATTGTGAAGAAGAAGGGATGATTCTTCAAGATCTAGCCATGGCACATTTAAGAGGAGAGGGGGAATGGGGGTTTTGTCGCGGAGGGAATGAAAAAAATGGGTCTAAAATATTGATTTTGGGGTCAAATAGAAAGGGTTTCAAGCGGGTCGACCCAATATTTTAGATGAGACCCGTCGCGATTTGTACCTCAACGTGGCACAGAGGCTATCGCGGAGCTGCAGCTCCATTTCACGAAGCCAATGTGCAGGCTTACTGGTTTCTTGTGCCAGGTTTTTAACACCTCTCCGTGGTACGGAGCTGAACACGGAGATTAAGCCTCGTGACACAAACCCAACATGTAGGCTCACTATTTGAGCCTGATTTTCCCTATCACCTACCTTTGCATGTCCGGCCTTAATTTTTACTCTTGCAATGTGTTTGTCCTTTAAATCATGGTTTAGCTCTATAGCATCCTACAAATCATCCAAAAACACCAATAAGTTAGAAAATAGTGGGTTGCCTCCCACCCAGAGTCGTAGTTTCAGTCGTGGCATGAATTTTTTTTAAATAGATCCTTACTATTACATTACATTCACGGGTTTCCTCCCATGCATCACCTCATTTAATGTCGCAGAACGACCTAGCTCACGTTCAATCATCAGATAAGGTGATCAACGTCTTCTCTCGATTAACGTCCTCACCCAGTAATGCTTACACCTTTGACCATTAACCAAGAATGTGGAACTTTTATCTTCCTACCACAATTCAACCGCCCTGTATGGGGTCATCCTAGCCACCTCAAATGGTCCAGACCACTTAGATCTCAATTTCCCTAGAAATAATTTCAAGTGGAAGTTTAATAGTAACACCATTTGTCCGGGCTCGAACTTTCAAGGCACTATTTGCTTGTCATGCCACCTCTTGGTCTTCTCTTTGTATATCCTAGCACTTTCATAAGCATGCCACCGAAACTCTTCTATCTCATTTAATTGCAACAACCGCCTTTTCCCAGTTAACTCTGGGTCCATATTAAGCTTTCTCAAAGCCAAATATGCCTGATGTTCAAGCTCCACAGGTAAGTGACAGGCCTTCCCATAAACCAACCGATAAGGTGAAGTCCCAATTGGAGTCTTGTAGGCAGTCCTATACGCCCACAAAGAATCATCTAACTTTCTTGCCCAATCCTTTTATTGAGAATTCACAGTTTTCTGTAGAATCTGCTTGACTTCCCTTTTCGATACTTCTACCTGCCTTCTAGTTTGAGGGTGATATGTTGTAGCCACCTTATGCCGAACTCCATATTTAGCCAATAAATTCAGGAACCAAGTGTTAACAAAGTGCGAACCACCATCGCTAATAATAGCTCATGGGGTTCCAAACCTTGTAAAAATCTGCTTCTTCTCAAACTTGGCCACTACCTTAGCATCATTAGTGGGAAAAGTTGCGGCCCCAACCCATTTGGAAACATAATCTACAGCTACCAAAATATATTGATTTCCAAATGACAGTGGAAAGGGCCCCATGAAATCTATCCCCAACACGTCGAACAACTAGACCTCCAAGATGTTATGCAACGGCATCTCATGTTTCCTACTGATTGTCCACGTTCTCTGGCATTGATCACAAGACTTGGCATATGCTGTTGCATCCTTGAATAAAGTTGGCCAAAAGGAACCGGAATGAAGCACTTTATGAGCAATGTGCTCTCCTCCATGATGACCGCCATACGGCGAGGAATGACAGCTTTTCAACACCTCTGCTACCTGACTCTCCGGAATGCACCCTCTCATCACATGATCTGGCCCTTTTCTTGAATAGATATGGTTCATCCCACATATAGAACCGGGACTCATGCTTCAACTTCTTTGTTTGTTGAGCAGTGGCTTTTGGTGGGTACACTCCACTTACTATCAGATTCACTATGTCCGCATACCACGGATGTTTTGCCACACTCAATGCCAAGATTTTCTCATCAGGGAACTCTTCTCGGATGCGCCCAACATCACGCACATGTGACCTGTCCTCTAGTTGTGAGAGATTATCTGCTACCTGATTTTCACTACCCTGTCGCAGATTTCCAAATCGAACTCTTGCAGCAATAATACCCACCGAATCAACCTGGCTTAGAATCCTACTTGTTGAATAGGTAACCGATGTCCGCATGATCCGTGTATACCACCACTTTTGTCCCAACCAGATAGGAACTAAATTTATCAAATGCATAAACAAGCGCCATCATCTCCTTTCCTGTGACAGTATAATTCGCCTTAGCAACATCTAGTGTTTGCCTAGCATAGTATATGGAGTGAAAAATCTTTTCTCTCCTCTTCCCTAATACCGCACCCACAGCCAGATCACTAGCATCACACATCAGCTCAAATGGGCATTCCCAATCAGGAGCAACCAAAATGGGAGCTTCCACTAGCTTCTTCATTAGCTCCTGAAAAGCACCAGCATATTCTACTCCAAACTCAAATTTTCACATCTTTTTCCAATAATTGGTACATTGGTCTGGAAATTTTTGAGAAATCCCGAATGAATCTTCTATAAAACCCAGCATTTCCTAAGAAACTACGGACACCCTTGATAGACACTGGGGTGGTAACTTTTCAATCACCTTTACTTTGGAAAGTCAACCTCCAAGCTGCTCTGTGACACCTTATGGCCAAGGAAAATTCCTTCCTTGACTAGAAAGTGGAACTTCTCCCAATTCAGTACCAGTTTTGTATCTTCACACCTAGCCAAGACCCTATCCAAATTATGCAAACATACAACAAATGAGTTACCAAAAATAGAGAAATCATCCATAAATACCTCAACATAGTCTTCTACCATGTCATGAAATATAGCCATCATGCATCGTTGGAAGGCTGCTGGTGCATTGCATAACCCAAAGGGCATACGCTTGAAGGCGTATGTCCCATAAAGATAGGTAAATGTGGTCTTCTCCAAATCGGGCTATAGCTATTTGATTATAGCCGTAATAGCTATCCAGAAAGAAATAATACCCTGGCCTACAAGTCTGTCCAACATTTGGTCAATGAATGGTATGGGATAGTGATCCTCCCTGGTGGCCACATTTAATTTCCTATAATCCATGAAAATCCTCCAACATATGACCATGCGAGTGGGAATCAACTCATTCTTCTCATTAGTGATAACTATCATGCCCTCTTTTTTTGGGATGCACCGAACCGAGCTGACCCACTCATTGTCGAAGATAGGATATACCACTCCTGCATCTAGCCACTTAATCACCTCCTTCCTCACTACATCCTTCATCACGGGGTTCAACCTCCTTTAATGTTGTAAAACTAGTGGATCCTTCCTCCATTAATATCTTATGCATGCAGAAAGCTTGACTGATTCCATGGATGTCTGACATTTTCCATCCTATGGCTCTCTTTCTCCATTTCAGTAACACTAATTCTTCTTGAACCTGTGAATCTATTAATCCAGATGAAATAATGGTCGGCAATGTGTCATCTTCTCTGAAAAATATATACTGAAGGTGTGGAGGCAATGCTTTCAGCTCCAATTTGGGGGCCTTCTCGATGATGGCTTGGGTGGAGGCTCTAAGGACCTCTGTAGGGGCTCGAACTCCTTCTTTTGAAAAAACAATTTGGCCTCATCCAAAGCTTGCACCATTTCATAAGTTGCCACATCCCCGAACTGATCATGTTCCACCAACGCTCTTTCCAAGTGATAATTCGGCTAATAAGCTAAAGTACAGACTCTGGGTCAATAACAGTAATGGGTGAAAAGTCTTCATAAATCGCAGGTAGCTTTATGGATTTGTAGACATCAAATACTTATACCTTGTCATGAGCTCTTATTGTTAGCTGCCTCGCAACTACATCTATTAGAGCTCGTCCGATTGCCAAAAAGGGACGTCCCAAAATAAATGTGACTTTCGATTCTGCCTCAAAGTCAAGGATTATGAAATCTACTGGAAAAATAAGGGAGCCACTTGCACTAGCACATCTTCCACAATTCCATTTGGCCTCGCAAGTGAGCGATCAACTAGCTGCAATATCATGGTGGTGTGTCTTAGACTACCCAAGTCCAATTTCTTGAATACAGAGGTGGGCATCAAGTTAATGCTCGCTCCTAGATCACATAACCCACGGGCTCTAATGAACTGCCCAATAGTGATGTATATAGTAAAACTTCCCGAATCCTTGAGATTTGTAGGCAATCTATTCTGTATCCAAGAAGTGCACTCCTCAGTAAGTGCAACTGTGGCATATTCCGTCAGTCTTCTCTTGTTTGCCAAAATATCCTTTATGTACTAGGAATACTAAGGAATTCCCTGCAAAACATCTACCAAAGGAAGATTAATGTGTACCTGATTCAATACTTCCATAAATTTCTTGAACCATGCTTTTTCCTTATGCTTCCTCAATCTCTGTGGGAATGGGGTGGTGGTGGTGACTTCTCAGTTTTTGTTGGTTTTCCACTACCCACTTCCTTATCATTACCTTTGGCCTCCTTTATTATTTCAGCTTGGTGTGCTGGCTTTTCTGGCACCAACTCCTTCAGTTGTTTTCCACTCCTGGTGGTGACAACATTTACCTGCTTGGGGTTGGTGTCTGTATCACTTGGCACCCGCCCCTTGGTCGTGTATTCTGTGCACCAGCTAGTTGTCATAGCTGAATCTCCAAAGCCATTGTAGCCAACTATTGATTTTTCATGTCAGCGGTCAATTTCACCTAGTCAGCTGCCATCTGAGCTTGGTTGGCTATAATGGTCTTCAACATATCCTTAGTGTTGCTGGACAGAGCAGACGCATTATTCCCTCTAAATTGAGGATGGAAATTTTGATGTGCCCCTTGGTTTCTGTGTAGACCTTGATTCGAGCTTTTCCCTTGGTGACTATTACCGCCCCATGAAAAATTTGGATGGTTCCTCCAATTGGGGTTCTAATTGTTTCCATATTGTTGATTGTTGCTCCTTTGCACATTCCCGACAAAGTAAGCTGAGTCTAGATTAGCACCACATGTATTAGTTGAGTGCTCACTGCTACCACAAACTTCACACCACACTTGTTGGACTACATTGATTGGAGCTTGTGGCTGCCCCAGGCTCATGTTACTTAAATGAGTGTTAATCTGATTCTGTAATGCAGCTATCTGTGCTGCAATAGCTGTGACTCCGTCTACCTTCAAGACACCTACCTCTTTATTCACCACACCTCGGTTTGTGTCAGCATTCCATTCTGGGTTGCCTTGTGAAATAAGTTTCAACAGTGTATACAACTCCTCATACGTCTTTTCCAAAGCTTTCCCACCAGCTGCAAAGTCTAATAGGATTTTGGTGTGATGCTCCCAACCTTTTATAAATGTATGCACCAACACATCATTTGACTGATGATGGTGAGGACAATCTCTCAGCATTGTCTCGAACCTCTCCCAAGCATGGTACGGGTTCTCACCATCTCCTTTTTTAAAACTTAAAATCTGACTTCTAAGCCTTGCTGTCTTCCCCGAAGGAAAGAACCTGATTAAGAATTTCTTAGCCAGATCATCCCATGTGGTAATAGAGTTAGGTGGTTTATCCTTTAGCCACCTCTTCGCTTCCCCCAACAAGGAAAATGGGAACAATGTAAGCCTCACATAATTTGATGATACCCTTATGCGTATATATGTGTCACTGATCTCCAGAAAATTTTGTAGGTGTTGCTGCTGATCTTCATAAGGGAGACTTGTGAATTGTCCGCTAGAATTGTTCGCTAAAATGGGTCCACAAATTCTTTATTCCATGCCAATGTTCAGATATTGCCCTGTACTTGCAAGGGTAGTAGCTAAGATCAAGTTGTCAACACTTGCACAAAACTTTCAAAACTAAAACTCAAAAATTTCACTAACTTTGCCAGTGCTCGACAACAACGCCAAAAACTTGTAGTCACCCAAACACAGGCAAGTGCATGTGGTCGTATAAGTAATATAGTGGCTCTTTCAAGCCGAATATCGAACCCACAGGACTATAACTTAGTGATGTTTCCTATTTTAGTATTCACTATTACTCTATGCAAGTATGTAAATAACACAATGAATTCAAAGTCTGATAATTGGTAATATATAAAGTAATACTAATTGAATCTAAGAACATTGATTAAAACAATAGCAAGAACATTCGAAGGTTAAGGCATAAAATGTAATCATGTATAACTTGTATTATTCTTTAGCTACCTTCTCTTTCAAGTTGATGGTTGGGAAAGATTAGAGTCTAACTATGGTCTTCCGAACCTCTAGCTAATTGCCCAATTATGAACCTTGCAACTACACATTTCTGTGATGCAATAACTCATCCTAGGTATAGAAAAAATTTGTTCCCTTTTGTTAATCAAATATGATGTTATAGTTATATTTCTATCCGACACGCGAATATTACCTTTGATTTAT
>JACEIK010006567.1:70259-88415 GCA_018107945.1 Datura stramonium
CTTATTCCTAGTTCTACCCTAATAATTCTCCTTTCAGAGTCAAATTAGGATTATAAATTTATCTTAATGTTGGACAAACATTAAAACAACAACAATCAAGAATAGAAGAACAACCATTCATAAGAAAAGAAAATTCAAATGAAAATAATATGAAATTATACAATCATGCAAATAACCTTAACCTCAGAATGAGGTAATTTAGCCATTAATTTGTTGATTAAACATCTCGATACAAGTTTTTGTCATGAGAACAATTGAAATTTTTAAGAAAAGAGAAGAGAAATAACCCTAGTTTCTTTAGCTCAACTGCTCTTTCACACATTCTTGGCAATTTCAAATAATGAAAATACAATTCTAAGTGTTCTATTTATACAAGTGAAAAATTACACAGTGGCAAACTAGCTCCATGGCACGGAACTCATCGCGGTGAAATGGCTCCATGACAGAAAGTTGTTGCGGAGGTGCAATGGAAATTGGGGAATCTTGGAAACCACAGCTCCATGTCACGGAGCTGAACACATTGGATGTCCTCCGTGACACAAGCCTGTCGCGTACCCTCATTAGATTTTTGGGATTCTGGAATTATTAAGCTCCATGTCACGGAGCTGAACGCGTCAAGTCTCCTCCGTGACACGGACATGTCGCAAACCCTCACTGTTTAAGCTCTCTGACACGGAAGTGAATTCCCAAATCCTTATTTAAATAACTCTGAATGTTCTATGCGTCAAGTCCAAGTATCATCCACTGCATCATATTGAAATTTATTATATTCTTCATCTGCAAATAGTCACACCACATTCATTAGTACTAAAACATAATTAACTAAAAACATGCATGGATACCTCAATATTATCCTTAGCTAGACCTCCATATGGTTGAAAATATGGAGTTTGATCGTATAAATACGCCCAAGATCATCTAGCACGAATGAATGTTTATAAATTACTCATGTATGAATCCATGATTTTGACTTATGAAGTCTATTCAAGAATGCGTGATTTTAAGATTTGGGCAACCGCACACACAAGTTAAGTATGTTTTGATGATTTAGACAAGGCTAATAAGTTCATCTTATCATATATTTTGGAGTAAAGACTCCCACTATAGCTTATGATATGTTTTGGAGTCAATACTCCCCATGTTCAGATTTCAGACTATGCATGTGATTATGATTTCAGCTTCATTGAAAAATGATGGAGCACTATGCATATTTTTGCAGTAGTGTCTAGCACTGATTAGGCTTAGGGTGCCAAGATTCCCTAGTCTCAGAACTCTGCGCCAACATAGGTTTATATATTTATATTGGGATCTCTTTTGAGAGTTTTCCCCACTGACAAGGGGCATGCAACTTGATATCAATATCATGGTAGCGCCCTTAGCCTTGGCAAGGTTTTGGATGGCTCTGCCCACTTGAGTGTGATAGTTGGGGCATCATGTAAGTTCCATCGTAATAGTGTTGTTTATGAAGAGTTTCCCATTGTTCCTCATGATTCTAGTTATTCATGTTCATAACTTATGATATTATGTTTTTCAACTGGTTTGACCTAGTGATCAGGGGCATATTTATATGCCAAATCGATACTCAAATGTATAGCTTTTGCTTTGTTTGTCCAATAATGTGTGTACATTCTCATGTAAATTATATGGAAGTGTNCATCGGTTTTGCCTTGTTTATCCAACAATGTTAGTACATTCTCATGTAAATTGTAGGAAAGTGTGAATTTATACTAACCAACATGATTAGCATTGTTTTGTAGGTAAAACCTACTTTTTATGTAGCTAAGATGCATGTTGGGAGGAATCGGAGATGGACTCGGGAGCAAGCAAGGAAGCAGCTAGAGAAGCAAGAAATAAAGACGCTCCGCGATGGAGCCGTGACACGCTGCCATCGCGGAATCATTCTGTCTGGGAGATATAATTTCAAGAATTTCCAGAGAAGGTCCGCGATCGAGCTGTGGCACGTTGGAATTAAATTCCTGGATCTTAACATTCCAGTGTAGGTGCGCGCTTGCACCGTGGCACGCTGGGCATGCTCCGCGTTACATGCCATGCCACGTTGGGGGAAATTACCTGGACGGCTAAATTTCCAGAGAGCCTCCGCGTTTTCACCGTGTCACGGAGGCAGTGCTCCGCGATGCACTCCGTGACACGTTGCTTGTTATTCCGGGAAAATTCTCCCCAGTATAAATAGAACACTTAGGTTCATTTCCAGTGAAGGTTCGCGTTTGCACTGGTGGCACGCTGGCATGCTCTGCGTTGCATGCCGTGCCACGTTGGGAGCAATTACCTGGGCAGCCAAATTCCAGAGAGCCTCCGCGTTTGCACCGTGTCACGGAGGCAGTGCTCCATGATGCACTCCGTGACACGTTGCTTGTTATTTCGGAAAAAATTCTCCCCAGTATAAATAGAACACTTAGGTTCATTTTTAATTATTCTGACTTGGTGGAGCAAGAACGTGGGTTACAGGCAGTTGAGAGGACAAAATTCTTAGGGTTTTTCTCTATCCCTTTCTTCTTTCTTTCAATTGTTTGTATGATTTACACTCATTTAACGATGTTCAATCCACAAATGAGTGGCTAATTCCCTTCTTTTGCCGAGGTTAGGAACAATGTATTGAAATGTAATTGTTGATTATTTGGTTGTTTCATCTTTTCTTCTATGGTTGTTCTATTTAATTTTGTTCTTACTGCATTAATATCTGGCCAATGTTAATGTAAATCCAAAAAGTCCGATTTCACCCGAGAGGGCACGAAACTGAAAGTTAGAATTAATAGGATATGATCTGTTCTTTGTTTGGGAAAATTGAGAATTGATTTACCTTCAGGATAGAAATATACCTGAAAGTCGTATTAGTCAAGTGTGGAATCGGTTTTGTATGGCTTTAACATGAATTTCTTCTTATCACAGACATGTAGGCGGAAGGTTCATGATTCTTATGTTGGGTTAATACGAGAGTTTTAATCCCTTGGCATAAGTTCCGACTAGCAACCGGAGAAAAGATACACCATGTATATCGATATTTAATTTCTCTCTTTCATGTTCGTTTTAGCCTCAAGATGCTCACATTCATAGTTCAGACTCACTCTGTATAATTAATTTACCTTAGTATAAAAAAAAAATAGTTCACAAAATATAAAACTTTATTTTACACTGTTGTCTGCATTTTGAGTAAAGTAAATTGACACTTGAGGTGATTTTGCTCCTGTAGCCCACCCTGTGGGGATCGATACTTGGCTTACTTAAGCCACTTACTACTTGTTCGACCACGTACTTGCGTGTAGTCATCAGGACAGCCGAACATGTGGCGAGTTGAAACAGAAGATGTTGAACAATAGTTGAAGACGTGCAAGAAGAATACTTACGTACTTTTATAGGATCTTTTATCATATCTACATTTACTAGATTCTATTATTTCTTTTTGTAGGATTTTAAAAAATTCTTCATTCTAATTATATAATCAGCAAATCAGTATTGACTATTCACACACACACACACACACTTTATGTCTGAAATTTTATAATATAATTTGTTTACATTTTTTAATTTTAAATAACTATAAATTAAACACAACTCCAATTAAAAAAATACAAATAAAATAAATTATATATATATATAATTTCAGAGCTACTAACGACGAGTGAAGAATAATTTTTTGGTCATATGACCAGTAACGATTGATTTGGACTTTTAGTGACAAAATTTTCTTTCGTTAAAGACCTTTTTTCGTGTAGTGGTGGACATTATTCCACGCACTTGATTTGATTTGCCTTATGATTTCAAGATGTTTGTGTTTTTTCATGATTTTTGTGTTAGAGACTTATATTTTCTATGATGGATTGTCATGACTTATCTAGGTATGATTTAATTTATCTAACTATGTTGATTAACCACATTGAATGGCATTTATTTATCAGGTCTTTGTTACACTCGTAAGATTCCCGGTATCTAGATGGCCTATTCACACATGGGTTAAGCATATTTGAAGCCATACGGGCTAGAAAAGGCCCGAGAAAAGATCAGATGAAAACTTGTCGAACCATCGCGGAAGGAGCCGGGGGAAAGCCCCTCCGCGATGGCGCCGTGTCACGGAGGTGGGGCCACCGTTGGCTCTAGACACGTTGGGCCTGTCCAGGCCCAAGTATATAAATCCCCAACTTCGGTTTGTGATGTTATTTCCTTATAAAAATTTCTAGAAAACGTAAGAAGCAAAAGAGGATGAAGGAGAGAAATAATAATCGTTTGATTACGCTGCCAAACGTAGTCTAAACTCAAATTAACTCTCAGGTACTCAAGGTATTTTTAGCAGTGTGGGAGCATTCCTAATGGATTTTGTTTCTCACAAAATACGGCCGACTTAATCGTCGAGCTACTGACCAAGGTAAGTAGAATTGCTCCAAATTAGTGTATATGTGCTCCTAGCTGTGAAGTGAATACTTCTCCCTTCTGGACTTCTGAAAAATAGTAAGTTTTCGACCGTTTTTCGATAAGCCTAAGTTTAGGCTATAATTATATTGAAAGTAACGCTGTCCTTCAGTATAACGTTGTATTTAGTGCTAATTGAAGTGTATATGAATGCAATTGGGTGAAATAGCTGGAGTACTGACTGAGCCTCGTCCGACAGTCGGATAACCTGAGGTTAAGGTATGCAGTTGTTATTCGGTAAGTTAGCAAGCTTTGGCTATATGAATCATAGTAAACCTTATTTGAAACTCTCGAGTTGAATGTTGAGAATTGAGTCAGTCTAGTAGGATTCTCGCTTGCGTTGCCGTATCGTATTTCAGTCCAAAGATAGAAAAGCATGCGCCAAAGGGCGAAGTAGCATTCCAGATTCAGTATAGCTTATTGTATGATTAGTGCATGTTATAGAATAAAAAGAAACAGATTTTCAGAATATAAGCTAGTAAAGTAAAACCAGATAAACAGACAGTTTTGTGGCTACAGACTAGCCATTCAGACAGATGAGATATTGGCTACGGATTAGCCAACAGTTAAAGAAAGATTTCAGAATCAGTATAATCAGTAAAGAATCAGTTAGTACAGAAAGAGATCAGAATAAGAATCAGATTTCAGATAGCCTTTTCAGTTGTACATGCTTGCTATTTATATGTACTATTTGCTTGTTGAGACTTGTTATGGCGTGAGGGCCCCTTATTGAGCGTCCTCGCCGCCCTTGGGTTGGTAATCGTCTCGCCCACTGAGCGGGTGGGTTTACGTCACCCAAGGAGTGGCATGTCCCCAGTTTGGACGAAGATGGATGAAGCTTCCCATAGCAAGCCTCATTGAATGCATTACAGTGCAGCCCGGTTTCAGATAGCCCTGTTGAGTTGTGTCCAGGGAAACAGACCCTATCTGTTACTGTCCGTACATTCAGTTATTACAGGTGTAGCTCCGGTTTAAGATAGCCCTGTTGGAGTTGTGTCCGGGGATCCTGACCCTATCTCGCATCGTCTATACAGGAGTCCTCCCACCTGCACGATTATTTATATCGCGGGCTATGGCCCGAGCCGGAGACCCAGGGGGTTGGTAGAGGAGCTCCGAGTGAGCAGATGAGTGGAGTGACTTATTTTTGCAGGTTTTTGACCCGGGTAGGGGTCTGTAGATTGTTTGCTTGCTTGGTGTCATCCGGCTTATGGGGGTTGGTATTGGCTCTAGCTTGCTACTTGTATATCTATTTATGTGTTATATACTAGCTACTAGACAGCAGGCCGTCGCGTTTACAGGTACGTCTCCGCCTTATCAGTACAGAAAGCATGATCCAGTTCTTACTAGTTTCTTTCGTATCTGAAGTTATCCTTCCATACAGCTCTTAGTTGGGGATATGCCATCTATTTCAGTTGTTTTCAGTTATGTTATTTCAGTTGCTTTGCATGCTCAATACCAGCGGTACTGATTTTTCTCCAGTGGGGCGCTGCATTACTTGCTCAGGCAGCCTGCTGACGAGAGGCGACTGTGTGATTCCAGCCAGCTATTGAGTTATCAGCTCCTGTCATCTGAGTCTGATTCCAGAGGTGTAGCTCTTTACCTTTTTGATGTACAGTAAGGGCAGGTCGGGGCCCTGTCCTGATCATTTCTATTGTTACCATAGAGTCTTGAAGATTGTATATTATCTCCCCGGTGGTCAGTTGAGCCGGCCGTAGAGGCCGTGCAGTTGTATAGTCATTTAGTATCTTTGTCTTTATGTTGGATGTGAGGGGCCGAAGCTTGACAGTAGTGGTGACTCCTTGCCAGTCACGTGCAGCTTTCCAGCATGTTTCCTTGTTTAAGCTCTGCATGACTAGACAGCATGGTGGGCTTGTCGACCCGCATAGGTTCCTAATTATATATGTTCTGGTCTACTGTCATTACAGGTGAAGGTGGCTATAGGCCCAGATGGCCGGAGGCTGTGTTTACAGCCGTTATATGTTCTTTTTTCCAGGAACTATAGAGCTAGCCAGGCACCAGATGCCTCGCCCACCAGTTAGTAGTCCAGGTCCTTCTAGTAGCACCAAAGTAACACCCCCAAGGCGGGGGCGTGACAGTCTTGTTGCTGCTGGTCCTAGCTGTGAATGAAGCCTCAAAAGAATAGGCTAAGTCTCAACATGACTTCTTTAGGGTGAGTCATGTTGGTAAGGGTCTATTAAATGAATAATAGTCATCAACAATTTTTGTGGTAAGAAATAAATTAGTGGTAATTAAAATGACTTTGCAATTGTGTTAGTGTATGTACAATTTGGTGTCGCTACATTTTAAAAGGTGCCAAGATTCCTCGAGGGAATGTGTATTAAAAGGAAAAAGATATCTATTGGCTAAGCTAGTGATTGTTGCAAAGATTGCTACAGTGTGGCTGTTTTCACTGCAGTGACACACTTCCCAGCGGTCATAGTGTCGCTACGATGAGGGTTGGCCAGATCAAATAAAGCTTGGCAGCTAGAGACTTCGCAAAAAATTGATAAAGATATGGGTAGTCCACTATGAAATTATTGAGGAAACTGGAAGAATATGATAACGCCATAAATTATAGAATGGAAATGATTACTTAATATTATTGATTTTATAATTATGCGTGCATAAAACTAGTTTTAGTTTGTCGATGATGCTTACTGGTATGTCTGGTATACTGGATACTACTCTGCTGACTTTTCGCGTATAGGTTTGTGGTAGGTTATTAAAGTTTCGTGATTGGTGGAGATATTCTACATCAGCTTCTTTATTCCTTTCGTGGTAAAGTTTTGTCTTTATTGTCATTACTAATATTAGAGCTTTTTACATGTCTAGGCTAGGTCCTTGGGAATGTGTAGTTTGGAAAATTGGGTTGGCAATTTCAATGAGACTTTAAATTATTAATTATAATTCAGTTATTATTGAAAATTGATAATTGTTATTAATGATGTTCTTTATGAAATTGAGTTTATTTTAAAAGGGTTCTCCTACTGAATTAGGAGTCGAGTAGGCGCCCGCACGATCCGTCAAATTGGATTGTGTCATCGCCCCTCTCGCTTGCTTATTTTTTATAATGTGCAAAATTAACATGCCTATTTGCTCGTCTAGATTTCATTTCAACATGTTGAAAGAATACTCTTTAAACTTTTCCATGCTTGAATTTCTACCGTTGGAATCATTTCACATGTATTTCATCAAATCGATAGTTAAGACTAAGTTTAACATGAGTTGTTTGATCATTTACATTGAATACATGAGTAAATATCTAATTTTCTGTTGTGATGAAATACTATAACATTAAGTTCCTTTTTCATTAATATCTATTTGATATGATATTGAAATTTTTCAAGGGCTAATTAATCTTACGTGAAACATATATAATTTTATTTGATAGTTATACTATATTGAATGAAAGACTCAAATACATAAGGCCACAAAATCTCGCATAGTTAGCTCCTTTGTATTTTAAAATATTTAATTATGAATTTTATGGTTTTTTTTTTGTTTTAAAAATATTTTATTTTTCTATAGAAAATATATCAATAACTTTAGATTTATTATTTCAGTTTACTTCATCTAATAAAAATTAAGGTAAAAATATCATTTTAAAGTTTCTTCAAAATCACATCGTAGAATTTTCTTATCTATTTTGCTCGACAAATGAGTCATTGAACTAGAAAAGTATTTGTATTAGAAGCCTTTTTTTAAAATTCTGTCATGATCGAAATTTCATTAAGTCGTGAGGACATCAATCGTCTCACATGTGAAGTCCAATTCTTTTTAATTAAACTTATTAAACAAATAAATAATGTAGAAATAATGTAACATAAATAGTTAACTTTGAAAGCAAATAAGTCATTTCTAAAATAACTGTGAAATCTAGAATAAAAGAATCAACAACTTAAAATATGATGGCACTAGTAAAAGAGCATATATAAATACTAAGCAAGTCTGAAAGAGCTAATGCAATCGTCTAGAAGGAAATAAGCATAAAAAATAATATAAGGAGTCTCTGGAATCCAGAGTTTCCGAAGAAACAGCTCACCTTGAATTCTAATCGCAACAAGTGTAGAAAATGAAGCAAACTTACATAGCATTGGCACTTGAATCAGTTTCTCTACGTACAAAATACAAAAAGTATGTGAAGTGTATGGAAAATATATGTACCAGCAAGCTTTGATCACTGACCCTTTCTAGAAGTGATGACGATATAATATTAACAGTTAATTTTCAACCGTTATAAGTAAGGTCTTTAATAATAATTCGCCACAACAATAGTTTATAAATTTAATATCAACATAATAAAGATAATAAGACACATATTATTCAAAATAAGCTACACAAACACAACTAATGATATCACAATATGTAAGTAATATAGTCACCACATTGGCTACACCACTAATAATATCACAATATATCTCAGATGTAACAGGTCAAATCAATATCACAAACTATCTCAACATCTTTAACACTCTAACTCCATTATGCTATGCAACGTCACGACCCAAATGGACAGCCTGCGAGCACCTACATTGACTCTACTTGATAGGAAGACCTGCCAAATATTTCTATTAATATACAAGCAATTTAGTCCTAAAATTTTCATTATTTCTCATTAGTTGATAAAAACCTAATACAAAATAAAATTACAAATCCCCCTTTCCACCCCAAAACGTGACTCTCCCAACAATATCCAGTCTAGGATATGTACAAGAGATTATTTGAATATTTGAAAACAAATGACCCAGCTTCGTCTGTAAAGAAGAACACTAAAGTTGGTGCTCAGTTTCCACGCCAATCAAGGAACTTCAACCTGCCACAACCTATACCTAAAAAAAAGGTGTAGCAAGGTAGTATCAGTACACCGCATGTACTGGTAGGCATCATCAGCCGACTAAATTAGTTAACACAACAACATAAAAAATTAATATACAATCAACGTCAATAAATGTGATGATTATCTCTTCCCAAACATCACCCTAGTGTAACTACCACATTCACACTCTCAACTTCCTCAAGTTTACTAATATTTTTAAAATACATTGTTAAAAGTTTCAATCTGTCTCCCATCACTTCCATGCCGCAAATACGTAGATCGCCACAACGGTCCCACTATTGAGGCTATGTTTACTGAAGCGATAGACCCAACAGTCAGTACCCAACCTTTCCCTTGATCCAGTTCTATTTATTCATGCTGTAAGACTCCATAGCACCACTATTCTCTAACTATTTCACTGGGAATTAACCAAGTCCATTCTACCATTTATTAACTCATTTAGTTATCTATGGGATTTTCAACTCCTTAATGAAATACATCAATTAATAAAGCTTACTTGCCATCTCCCAAGATTGCACTATTTTTTTTCAAACCCATCATGCTATCATCCATTACCCATAAAATCAATACAAAACAAGACATTCAAAAGCAATTACGGATTAACTAACTCAAGTACACAATAAAAGTCATCAAAAATAATGTGAGGGAGTCAAGTTCTATAACAACAAGAAAGTACATGCACATACCTGACCATACCACGTGAAATATGTCATAAGATATCATACCCACGATCGGGTAGCTATGTACGACATCCCACCCTTGTTTCTCACCAAACCTGATTCATATCGATATATCCTGTATAACACATGTATATTTAGTATCATCTGTAATCAAATACGTATGTATATCAACCATACGCATAATCTCTGTCTCACAATCACACCATCGGTGATATGTCGGGCACATGCCTCTGCCATACCACTGTACACACATTCTAGGATCTTATGTTTGCCTTTCCAGTCATGACTTGCAGGGGACTCTAGAAATTTATGTAATCGTATACCCAACTGTATGAACCATTTGTCATACCTATCTATGTATTCACTTGTACACCCAATGGCATGTTCCTTTAGCCATACTGTCTGTGTACTCACTCATACTGCTCGTTCAGATGCTCACCTCAGGCACGAGCAACTTGTGTATCCAAACTCATTCTAAATCTTAATATATTAACCTTTTCATCTGAGTTCCTACCCTTGGCCATAGGCTCTAATTTAAAATCATATCAATGACCTCCTTCTGTACTATCCATCATCTTAGTCACACATTCATTTGATGTCAACACATTCCTCAAGCTCGGGTTGTCACGCCCCGAGTCTACATCCTGATGGAGCACAGTACTTGAAGTCACGAGTGACCCCCAAGTCAACCCCTGGTCTATCATACATCGAATTCTAAGTAAAACAAATATAGCGGAAGCTTTGAAATAATAATATAAAAGAGTTTATGAAAATAAAATGAAAACATAAAGTTTAAATCATCTAAAGTCTGAAATAAATTATGTGTTTGAAAGCCCTCTAACTAATGAGTGACTGGAGGCCCCAGCTAACTCTAAGTCTAGCTAAAAATAATGAACTAACTGAAAGAAATGAAATAAGGCCTCGAATGATGAGAGGATTCACACTTCAACTGCTGAGGAGGAGGATATGAATTGTGGTTACTTAACAGTGCCGAGTCCGAGAACATGAAGTTGTATCATGAAATGATACATCATAAAGAATGCATCAGTACTTTGAATGTACTGAGTAAGTGGGAGAAAACATAACTAAATATAATGCTTGAACTGATATGACATGCAATGACCAATAAGTAAACTGTAAATTTAACTACTAAAGTAAATCAAGTGGTCAAAATGACCCCCGTCCGATGGTCAAGGCATGTCCTAAGTCTGAAAGTACTAAGTCTAAGATACTGAAATGAACTGGAGCAAGCTGATAGAGCTAGAACTGAACTGAGCTTCTATTCTGAAATTGACCGACTGACTGGTGGGAGAGTCTATAACTGACATATAACCACGCGAGCTAGACGTGGAGTCCGGCGTACACACCCCATCGGTAGACTCAATATACCTTGCCAGGGTATAAAGGCACACTGTGAGATCACTGTCTGGGGTCATATACAATAAAAATAACTCACGACGGAAACGTAGTTTTGGGAACCTAGGTGCCCCGGAACCCCGGCCCCTCGATGCTAAGTCCTACTCCCACTGGATAGATCTAACATGACTACTACTGCCAAGCTGATAGCTCGAAGCTGGGGCCCAAGACTAAGTCAGGGATACTTATCTGGGAGTACCCTAAGAGTCTTATCGACTAGATTCTGGAATTGGTGTTCTAAGACTCGTCAGAGTTGCTTATCTGGAAGCGTCATAATCTTCTAAAGAACCACTAAAATCTGATAACTGATATCTGAGTATAATAACTGATAACTGGGAGGCACCACTAATACCTCAAGAAACGACTAAGTAAAACTGATCACCTGACATTATTCTGGTCAACATGGAGGTTGCTAAAATTTGACTGAGGCTAGACCGATTCTTGAGTGATACTGAGTAAATAAATTTCTGGATGAGACTGGACTAATCAAAACTCAACTGAGTTTCTGATACATAAAAAATACTAGTAGAATTGCCTAACTTTGAAAGATTCTAAGCATGATTCAATAATTCAGTACATATACAAGATTCTAGTCTCTACTTCAAAAGTTAGGGCTAGAATTTACCACTCGGAGTAGAATTCAGCTCTTTTCTAGTTTTCTGTAGATCAACTTCAAATCTAGGGTTTAGTCATAGGATTTCTTAGAACATTACAATATTCCCCCTTGGGATCATTCGTCCGAATGAAGGATAAAACTAGAAAGGAGCTGAAATTCCCAAACTAAGACTGTGAACTGATTTCTAGAGGAGTAACTAACTCCAAACTGAGTTAACCGCACTAATAGAGTTGGTGCAACTAGAATATACACCGAGGATCTAAATGAGTTGATGAGTACGGAACTGAACAGAATACTGAGAAAGGAGTTAATACTTGGTAATCGATCTGAACTAGAGGGAATAAGTGAGGTATCTCGCCATCATGTCTGCTTTTGCTTCCCATATGGCTCCCTCAACCAGCTGATTTCTCCATAAAAATTTTACCGAATTGATCTTTTTGTTTCTCAGCTTACGAACTTGACGGTCAAGGATCTGAACTGGAACCTCTTCATAAGAGACTTTCTTTATCTCCACACTGTCCAGTGGCACCACCGGTTGGATCTCCAATGCACTTCTTCGCAGTGACACATGGAAGACTAGGTTCACGGTCGCAAATTCTGGAAGGTAGTTCTAATTCATAGGCCACATTATCGATACGCCTCAGAATTTTGTAGGTCCTACATACCTGGGACTAAGTTTGCCTTTCTTCCCAAATCTCATCACCCCTTTCATGCATGAAATCTTTAGATAGACCCGTCATCAACCGCAAACTCCAATTTCTCGTCACATCGGTACAAGATTTGACGGCTCTGAGCTGTTTTCAATATTCTCTGATAAGATGTACTTTCTACATTGCCTCATGAACTGAGTCTGGCCCTATCAATGTAGCTTCACCAACTCAAACCACCCGATAGATATCTACACCAACTACCATATAATGCTTTAAACGGGGCCATCTGAATACTAGAGTGGTAGCTATTGTTGTACGCGAACTCGATGAGAGGCAAGTGATTATCCCAACTGCCCTTGAAATCGATCATGCACGCCCTCAACATATCTTCTAGGGTATGAATAGTCCACTAAACTTGTCCATCCATCTGCGAGTGAAAGGTTGTGCTGAGCTTGACCTAGATACCTAGTCCTTTCTAGAAAGACTTCCAAAAGTGAGAGTGGTGAATTGGGTAATTCTTGTCTGAAATGATGGATAAGGGCACCCCATGAAGTCTGACTAACTCTCGGATATAAAGTTTAGCATAGTCCTCAGCTGAATCTCGTGGTTTTGATCGAAGTGCTGACTTAGTCATCCAAAGATATCATCACCCGTGATTGAATCATGCTGCCGACGAGTCCAAGGTAGACTCGTAATGAAGTCCATGTTTACTTCTTCCCACTTTCATGCTGGTATGCTCAAATCTTGAGTCATGCCTCCGGTCTCCGGTGTTCCACTTAACTTGCCGGTAGTTTGGGCACTTGGTTACAAATTTAGCAATATCTTTCATGCTATTTCACCAATAGATTTTCCGTAAATCATGGTACATTTTGGTAGCACCCAGATGGATGGAATATCTTGAACTGTGTGCTTCATCCAATATCTGTTGTCTTAACTCACCGACTTCCGGTACACACTCTGGGCTCCCGGTAACGGAGTTCACCATCTCCTTTGGAGAAAGCCCTGACCTCTTTCCTGAGAACCGCTTCTTGTTTAAGTAGAATGGGATCTTCGTCTTGTCTGGACTTAACTTCAACTACCAAGGATGAATCGGACCTACTTTGCATCACCACACCACCTTCAGTTGAATCCACCAATCACCCTAACCGGGCTAGTCTATGAAGACCCTCACTAACTTCTTTTTTCTCTTCCTCAGTGTGAGCCGCACTCCCCATAGACCGCCTGCTTAGGGCGTCATCCACTACATTGGCTTTTGGTCAGATGATACAGCACGCTCATGTCATAGTCCTTTAGTAGCTCCCAACCACCTTCTCTCGTCGCAGATTGAGGTCCTTCGATCAACACATGAAGGCTCTGTGATCTGTAAAGCATCCTCGTGAGCTCCATATAAGTAATGTCTCCATATTTTTAGTGCGAACACCACCGCTTTCCAACTCCAAGTCATGAGTTGATAGTGTCTTTTCTCATGAACTTTGAGTTGTCTGGAGGCGTAGGCTATCACCTTTCCCCGCTGCATCAGAACACAACCGAGTCCAACTCGGGAAGCGTCTCAATAGACAACCAACCCATATGTTCCTTCTGGCAAGGTCAAAACTAGAGCGGTAGTGAGTCGAAGGCTCAACTCCTGGAAACTCTTCACACACATCCGACCACCGAAATTTCACTTTCTAAGAGGAGAAGCCTTCCACAAACCGTCGGTAATGACTAGATAAGCCCAGGAAACTACTGATTTTGTGAGAGGCAGGTATGGGCCAATCTTTCACCGCTGCTGTCTTGTAAGGATCAAACCTGAATTCCTTCACCTCGAGACCATGACCTAAGAAAGTCACGACTTTAACCAAAATTCATACTTGTTGAACTTAGTGAACAACTAGCGATCTCTGAGTGTCTGTAATGCTAATATTAGGTGATCAGCATGCTTTTCCTTTTTACTCCCAGAGTATACTAGAATGTCGTCGATAAAATGTCGGGATGAACATATCTAGATACTGCTCAAGACTCTATTTATCAAGTCCATGAAGGCCGTTGGGGCATTTGTTAGCCCGAAGGACATCACCACAAATTCAAGTGATCATACTAGTTCTGAATGTTATTTTCGGTATGTCACACTCTCTGACCCGTAGTTGATGGTTTCCCACCTGAGATCCATTTTTGAGAAACAAATGGCTCTCTGAAGTTGGTCAAACAGGTCGTCAATTCTGGGTAGGAATAGTTGTTCTTTACTGTGACTTTGTTCAACTTACGGTAATATATGCATATTTTGAGGGTACCGTCTTTCTTATGCATGAATAATACTGGGGCATCCAGGAGAGATGCTGGGTCTGATAAACCCTTGTCAAGAAGATCTTTTTTAACTGCTCCTTCAAATTCCTTCTACCACTCGGAGCCATTCTATAAGGAGGGATGGAGATGGGCTGAGTATCTGGGAGGAGGTCTATTCCGAAGTCTATTTCCGTTCAGGGGGACTCAAGGAAGATCCTCAGGAAATACATCTGGGAACTTACTGACTACTGGACCACTGGATAGTTGGGGTCTCAGAGTTGGAATCCTTGACCCGAACTAAATGATATATACATCCCTTGGAGATGAGTTTCTGGGCCTTAAGGTAGGAAATAAACTTACCCTTAGGCGCTGAACTGCTGCCCGTCCACTCTAACACTGGTTCATTTGGAAACTGGAACTTGATAACTCTAGTTCTGCAGTCAACAGAGGCATAGCAGGAGTGTAACCAATCCATGCCGAGGATAAGGTCAAATTCGACCATATCTAACTCTATGAGATCAGCTGGAATGACTTTATTCAGGACTGAACTGGGCAATTTCTATACACCCGCTGGCTCTAACTGACTCGCCAACTGGGGTGGAGACTGAGAACGGTTCTGAGAGGACCTATGGACTAATACTGAACTGGACTGCTACATAGGGAGTCACAAATGAAAGGGTGGCTCCTGGATCTAGAAGGGCATACACGTCTAGATGGAAGAGGCGTAACATACCCTTGACTACGTCAGGTGAGCTCTCCTAGTCCTCACAGGAAGAAAATGCATAAAAACGGTTTTGGCCCTGACCGCCATCCGTACCTGATGCGTTGGCCTGCTGGAGCTGAGGATGTGGTGGATTGTGCTCTACCCCGTCCTGCTGACGAGCAATCTTTCAGCCGATGACCAAGTTGTCCACAACCAAAACGGCCCTCTCTACCCTGAAGATACTCTCCTGGGTGGTTCTTGCCACACTTAAGGCAAGTTGGACATCTGTTTCTGGTACTGAGAGACAGATGCTCCGCCCCTCCGATCCTGGAGGGACCGAAAGGTCGGGGCGCTGGCTAAGATGGGTGTTGGGGCTCTTTGCTGCGGCTGCTACTACTGTAGGTGGCTACTGCCGCCAGACCTATGATGGCCATAATCTGACTGGCCAGTCCTTGCTCGCTTGTTATTTTGCTCCACGTCCTTCACTTTTTCAGCCTCAATTTGTTGGGTATAGACGATCAGGCTGGAGAAGTCCATATCTTTAATCAACATTGTTGTTATGCACTCCTTGAGGACCAAGTTTGACACTCCATTCACAAACTTCAGCATGCGAGCTCTTGGCTCGGCTACCATCTCTGAGGCGTACTTAGACCGCCTGGTACACTCTAGAGCATACTTCTCCATGGTTCTGTTTCCCTGTCTCAAATTCATAAACTCTGCCATCTTTGCCTCCCTCAGCTCCCGAGGGAAAAATCTGTCCAAGAAAGCTGTATGGAACTCCCCCCACTCTACTGGTCCTGCTCCCGCTGGCTGCCCCTCTTTCCATTGTTCATACCAGACCTGAGCTACCCCTTTTAGCTGGTAGGCAGCTAGGTCAACACTTTCAGAGGAGATAACACCCATAATGCGGGTAATCTTCTAGATCTTATCCACAAACTCTTAGGGATCCTCCCCTACTTTGAATCCCTGAAATGATGGAGGGTTCATATGGGTGAAGTCTCGCACCCTCGCAGCTGCTGCAGACCCGTTCGTGGCTACCGGAACCACCTGTTGGTTCACCTGGTTGGTGACTGTTTGGGCCAACAGTTGAATGGCCGCCCTAAATTCGGCTGTAGATACTGAATCTTTTTGAGGAGCTGTTGGGGCTGGTGGGGAAGGTCTGTTGGAGTTACCGGCCCTTCTTCCATTACCGCATCTGGTAGGCATGGTTCACTGAGATGAAATAGAGCACGAGTTAGAAGGACATTTCTAGAATTGAACTTTAACATATGATAAAGAGTATGAACAAAAGAGTTTTCCTAATAACATCTCGTAGCCTCCTCGTCATAAGTGTGGCATGTTTCACACCCATGAAAAGGACCCTACTCGATGCGGCTTTTATACATTTCGAGGATACTCTAAATCTAGTGCTTTGATACCAAGTTTGTCATGCCCCGAGTCTACACCCTGGACGGAACACGGTACTTGAAGTCACGAGTGACCCCAAGTCAACCCTTGGTCTATCATACACTGGTAGTCTAAGTAAAACAAATATGGCGGAAGCTTTGAAATAATAATATAAAAGCATTTATGAAAATAAAACTGAAGACATAAAATTTAAATCATCTGAAGTCTGAAACAAATTCTATATCTGAAAGCCCTCTAACTAATGAGTGGCTGGGATAAGCCCCCAGCTAAATCTAAGTCTAGCTAAAAATAATGAACTAACTGAAAGAAATGAACTAAGGCCCTCGAGTGATAAGTACTCACACTTCAACTGTTGAGGAGGAGGATCTGAACTGCGGTGACTAACGGTGCTGAGTCTGAGAACCTGCAGCTGTATCATGAAACAATACAGCATAAAAGTATGCGTCAGTACTTTGAATGTACTGAGTAAGTGGGGGAAAACATAACTGAATATAATGCTTGAACTGATATGACTTGCAATGACCAAAAAGTAAACCGAACTGAACTACTGAAGTAAACTGAAGTGGTCAAAATGACCCTTTCTGATGGTCAAGGCATTTCCTAAGTATGAAAGTACTGAGTCTGAGATACTGAACTAAACTGAGCTAAGCTGATAGAGCTAAAACTGAACTGAGCTGCTTATTCTTAAATGAGACTGGACTGACTGGTGGGAGAGTCTATAACCGACATATAACCACGTGAGCTAGACGTGGAGTCCGATGTATACACCCCATCGGTAGGACTCAATATACCTTGCCAGGGTATAAAGGCATGGACTGTAAGATAACTATCTGGGGTCATAAGGCCAATAAAAATAACCTACGGTGGCAATGTAGTTTTGGGGACCTGGGTGCGCTGGAATCCCGGCCCTCTCGGTGCTAAGTCCTATTCCCACTGGATAGAACTAAAATGACTACTACTGCCAAGCTGATAGCTCGAAGCTGGGGCCCAAGACTATGTCAGGGATACTTATCTGGAAGTACCCTGAGAGTCTTATCGGACCGAATCTGGAAACTGGTGTTCTAAGACTGGTTAGAGCTGCTTATTTGGAAGCGTCATAACCATCTAAAGAACCACTAAAATCTGATAACCGATATTTGAGTATAATAACTGATAACTGGGAG
>JACEIK010006568.1:0-77344 GCA_018107945.1 Datura stramonium
TAGCATATAGAGAAGGTAGAAATTGAAGCACTAACTGAATGTTTCTAAAAACTCGCCAATGAAGGGCTTTATGAGATTTGACAAGCTGGGCAACTCCATCCCTAGATTCGTTAAACTATATCAGGTCCTCGGGGAGACTGGCCAAGTGGCCTATGAGATAGAGTTTCCTTCAAGGCTAGGATTTGTTTATCAACACTACAGAAGCGCGTAGAAGACCGTTTTGCAGATTAACCTAGTTGGAGATACTTAGGTAGAAAAGAGATATTTCATGAAGCGACTTCAATAGTAAATTAGATGGTCAAATTCGGGGGAGCTAATTTGAGAACAAAAGTTGTAACTTATTAGAGTATCATAAGGGAATAGAAATGTAGCAAAATGGAATTTGAAAAAAAAGTACAAATGATGCAAAGGTTGGATAATTTAAATTATTTCAGGCCTTATGACGAAAATATATAGCCTAGCCAAATTGAGTTAAATTATAGTAGTTTCAGATGCTATATACATGTGCTTTGTTGCTATTTTTAACAGTTGGGTACATACATGCAGTACTATTGTATTATTTAGCTGCAGATAGCGTCACGTGAGGTACATGTGCTTGACTTTACTGTGTTTCAGGTTTCTAGATAGTCCATATTATAGAGGAGACTGCCAAAAGTTTTCTGGCATTAGCTTAAAAGAGTTGTGTCTTCTAAGCTTGAAGATGACATTTGAGACGAATGTTCTTAAGGGGGGAGGATATTACACCCCGTAAAAATGTAAATAGTTAGTAGGCATACGTGTGGATTTGTGAAGAATAAGAAGGGCTTAACGTGTGTGGAAAAGCCTCGGAAGCAGGGTCGGGCAAGGCTAGGCCGCGAGGGGGCCAGCGCAACATGCCATCCTACAGTGCCTTGGCCAGTGCAGCGCCAGACCACTGCCTCTATAGGAGGCGTGGCGCGGGGGGCCTTTTGGCGCATTGGGCAGCGCGAAGCACACCTCGACAACTACCCTCTATTTATATACATATACTCTCCCCTCATTTCATTTTAAATCAATTGTAAAAGGGTCTTCAGCCAGAGGAGGGAGAAACTTTAACTTTTTGTAAAATTTTCATGAATTTCGCTACCAAACGCTGCCCAAATAAAAATTAGCTTTGGGTAAGCAGTTCTAGGCCTACGGGAAGCATTAATACGGAGTTATTTATCGAAAATTTGCCCGGCGTACCGGAACCCCGCCGAGTAAAGGTTTTCATAATTGCTTCCAAATTGGAATCCTCAACAGCCACGAGGCATCGGGAAAGGATTTCTCCCTTCAAAGCTCTCGAGAAATTGTGGGTTTTTATCTTAGTTATTTAGAGTTAAGTTATAGGCGTATTTATTTACACCCCATAAATTCTCGAAACGTAGATCAACCTATTCGCATGTTGGTTAAGAGTTTTAGAATGCCATATATGCTAGAAAAGGCCCGAGGAAAGATCGGACAAGCGCGAAGTGGCGCGTCGCAAAGGCAAATGCGACTTATAAATGCACATTCCATGAATGCGACTTGCCGTCCCCACCTATATAAGCCCCCAACTTCGGTTTTAATGTTAAAATCCTTATAATTTCAGAAAAAACACAGAAAATCAGAAGGAAGAGGAGCGAAGGTTTCTTGATAACCATCCGATTACGCGGAGTCAAACGCGGTCCAAGTCCAATTAATCTTAGATGCCGAGAGTATTTAGCAGCAAAGAACATTCACTGCCCGGGTTTTAGTTTCGTGAGAAATTCGGCCAGGCGAATCGCCGTGCTACCGAACCAAGGTAAGTGACATTGCTCCCAGAATTAGTGTAATATACTCCTAGCCCTAAAGTGAGTATTTCTCCCTTTTGGACTTTCGAGAAATAGCGAGTTTTTAACCGTTTCTCATTAAGCCAAAGTTTAAAGCTATATATATATCGAAAGTGATGTTTCTTCGAATATTAGTGTATTTAGTTCTAATTGATATATATATATATATATATATATATGAATGCGGTTAGGAGAAATAGCTAAAAATGCGATCGAGCTTAACATTGAGTCGGAAAATCCGAAGCGAAGGTATGTAAAGAAGCTATTCTAGGAAAGTTAGTAATCGATCTGATGGGCCATGGTGTTATATAGAGAGAAAGGAATTCAAAAGTCAAGAGGTGAGTCCCGTATGAGTTTATGGCGTGTTTTTGAATTTGGCAAGCATGTTTAATATTATGAGATATGTTCGGAATAAAAGTTGGTAAAGCAATATCGGATAATTCGAATGTCAAGATACGGTATAATCGGACGGTCGGATAGTATCTCAGATACAGTATAGCCAGACAGTCAGATAAAATCCCAGATGGTATAAATCAGTATGAGAATCAGTATAACACAGAAAAGATTACATAATGAGAAATCGAATACGAGATATTATTTTCGGTTCAAGCATGCTTGCTATGTGATTATTGATTGTTGAGAGTTGTTTGTGTTATGAAGGCACCCTTTAAGCGTCCTCGCTGCCCCTGGGTAGGTAATTGTGGAGCTACCGTGAGGTTGGGGATACGTCACTCAAGGAGTGGCATATCGTCCGCAGTAGGACGAAGATAGGATGGTGCTTTCCCCATATCGGTGATGTGCAGTAGTATAGTTGCCTGTTTTGCGCTTGCGCCCGGGGGCAGATTACGAATGCAAACACGATTACAGTTTTACCGGTTTACGGTATGAGGAGTCGTACAGACTCGGACACAGTTATTTATATCGAGGCCATAGGCCGAGCTGGGAGGCCCGGGGGTGGGGAGTAGAGGTGCTCGTAGTTAGTAGACGAGTGGAGTGACTTATTTTTGGATGGTTTTTGACCGAGTAGGGGGTATATAGATTGTTTGTTGGATGGCACCTTCCGGCTTATAGGGCTGGTATTGGTCACTTGGTTGTTATATATATGTATATGTATATATATTTATTTATTAGCTAATGACGATCGCCACGTCGACGGGTTTGCTCCTGCCTTATTCTCGGTATAGAAAAGCCTGTTTCAGATTCTCGGTTCGACAGGTTTCGAGATATCTTATGCTGTTCGGAAGTTTCTAGTTATGTTGTTTATATTCAGTTATGATTAGTTTGCTTTGCATACTTTCTTTAAAGCATTGGCAATGACGCCCAGCCCGGGCACTACATTACTTACTGCGGGTACTCATAGATGAGCCAATCCCTCGTGATTCCAGCCGGCTCATTGAGTCATCGGCTCTGTCTCATCAGGCTAGACGGCTAGAGGTCTATTTCCTTTCTTTTATTGTATAGTATAGGTAGGTGATTTTTGTCGAACCATTTATCGATGATACATGAAACTTGTAGATTATGTATATATATCTCCCTGTGGTTAGTTGTGCGGTCATTATTGGGGCCATGCGTTTGTTTATTTGTTTAGTGTTGTTGATTGTGTTGGCGTGTGGGGCCATATTCGATTAGTAGTGGTGACCTTGTCGGTCACGTAGATGTTGATATTCATTATATTGAGTTAGAGATAACTAGGCCCAGCATGGTGGCATTGTCGGCCCATTAGGTTTCCCTATACGAGTGTGACTCTGGTTAGGTGATGTTATAGTACGAGTGTTTATAGGCCCAGTCGGCCGGAGAATGTATTCTGATCGTTATATAGCCCCGTTGATTCCATGAATCGAGATAGAGCGAGTCCGGGCACCGGATATTGTAGGCTCGGGAGTCTAGCACACTAGGTCCTAATAGGGGAACCGGAGTGCAGTCTGCCCCCCCAAGGCGGGGCGTGACAAACTTGGTATCGGAAGCGGTGTATGCTGGGTGCAAGCCGTGCTAAGTAGAGTCTTATCTATTATGTGATGTGTTGTGCACCACATACTATAGGCGAGGAGGCTGCAAGGTATAATAGGATGGTTACTCTTTCTTCATATTCGGTCGTGCCATAGAACGATGCAGTATAGGGTCGAGTTCTTAAAACTTACCATATTCTTTGCATACGAGATACAAGTCGGACCCGGCGATACCCTATTCCGGGTAGAAGATCGGATAGCAACGGGGAGGGCACCCCGGCCGGTTACAGGAAAATTCTACCCCGGCGGGGAGGAGGTACCGGGGACCTCCCAATGTGATACCTTTATGAGGTACCATCCTGGTATATGTCGATAACTTCACAATAGGAAGTTATAAGCGCAACGTATATATGAGTTAATCTATTTGTTAGATATGGTCGATTAAGATAATAGACAATATTAGATTATCGGATAAGTGCGAGAAAGAGGAAATGCGGTTACACCTCCATCCCTTTCAGATGTGGTACAGTTCCATGTCATCGTTTTGTTGCATTAAGAAAAAGTTATTCCTACCTCTTAATTTTGATTCCAGTACAGTAAAGGGCATAAGAATTGAGCGCGTTGCCCAAAACAAGTAGTAAGTGAAGAAGGATTGGTTGATTCAGAAAGTGTTAGAAAGCGTAAAGAGCCCCTATGATTACGTAAGTTATGCAGATCCTCACGGTAATAAGTCAGAAGAGAAAGTAAGACTACTAGCTTACCCAAAGTGGCGTAGAAGATCCGTCAGTGATGGACTTCCAGTAATTGTCAAGTTCAAGTCGGGAAAAGGCCATGTCCATGTAACACGCTAACGCTGACAAGATATACCCGCAAGATAATAGTTATGATTTCGGCTGTGATACCGAAAGGTAGGGAGGTCATGTGAATCAGATGAGTCTAACTGCAAGCCAGAAGAAGTATAAGGTGGGACTTGACCAGTAACCTTATTAACAATGTAAGGCAGGTACCTTGAACCATAGAGAGCTCGGCTTAAGCAAGATAAGGGGAAAGAGCGGAATACCCGGTTTTGAGGGGAGGTAGAATCACCTCCAGTTGACAGAATATCATGTATTAAGGACTAAGCCTCGGACTGACAATTAGAGACATTAAGATTGCCGGTTCGAGAATGCTGCGGTACGTCGCCTACGGAGAAGTTAAGAGGCTAGCAGGCACGAGACTCTAATCGGTTTGACTGGAGATCGAGCCCAGCAGGACAGTCAGGGGCCCTTAATTTAATGCCAAGTAAGGCCCAAGGTTCGGATGTTGACCCCATGTTGTAAGAGTGGCGGAATTTCAAACGGCGAGACCATAACTAAGTGCATATGTTTGTTGCTTCCGAATGGGATGAAAATCCAGCCAAGTGATACGAGAGGACAGGAGATATCATTAGACTGCTTAAACAGTATATCATGTACGTATGAAATTCAGCAAAGCATGCCAGAGAATACATATTACTATAAAATTCAGTATGGATTGTACATTATTTGTTAATATATATATATATATACGAGATATCGGATAATACTATGAATAGGCACTTAAAAAGAGATTCTGATCCACACAAATTCTTCTTAGTGCTAGGAAGTATATTCAGATCGTACAGCAGGACCCCTCGCCAAGAAGGGGGTATGTAAGTGTGATTCACGTATGAAGCCTTAGAAACTTTCTCAGTTCTTGGTTATTGAGTTAACAGACTTATATGTTTGTTGCCGAGATCAAGCTTTGATTAACTTACAAGAGTTAGTAGCTGGATGGTGGTTAGATGATAAGGGCACAGTTAGACGGTCTAACGACCAGGCGATGCCTGTATTAGTGGGAAGCATCCTAAAGATTAGTATTAATTTAGCAATTTAGAACTTGAGAATTAGAAACCGAATAGGTATACTTGATTTAGCAATACAAGAATTTTCCAGTATGTTAAGTGGTCGTACATCATTTCCAGCCTTGTAGGTGAGAGTCGTACCAGTCAACTGCCAATTATTATGTGGAACACCCCGCCAGTCAGCCAGTCCCATCAGACAAACCCGTGGGTATCCCAGAAAGGGTCCACATCGGTAGATCGATGACCAGGACTAGTACATCGGCTTCAGTTCTCGTAAGATATTTAGATACAGAGCCCTAGCAGAAGGCCAATCTTTACAAAATGGCTCATATGATCGAGAAATTCCTAGAACAGTAGTATAAATCCAAGTGGATACGCACAAGGCGTAGAATTACAGTGTGCTCACTGGCATAGTGTTTACTGGGCAAGGAGATCGGTAGGTTCCCTATGAAGATCCGGAATGGATCGCAGAGATTAGAATCGGACTAAGCAAAACTCTACAGTTGTTCAATTGGAGAACAAAACAATTAGCTGTCCACAACCCCGCAGTTATGCATGGGTTACAGATTTCGAGTAGGACATTTTAGAGCATCGTTAGACTACGCGGCATTTGGGTCATTCAACCCGGCTATTCGAGTTATTCAAGGTTATTCAGCTAGATTGTGGGAATGCCAGTCATTATGAGATCCTCTGATCAGATACGGGCACATGGTGTGGAGACGATCGTTCAGGTTATCCAGCAACAAGTAGCCTTAGCATGCGGCGGAAGGCCGAGATAAGCTCCGGTATACTAGTAGATTACCTACCGGTTTCTCAGGCATAATAAGCAGTATAACGGTCATTATATGCCAGTTCTCTAAATATGAATATTCTGTATCAATCAAGAAGAGCCAATGTAGTAAAAAACGCCCTTGCTTCGCAAATCTATAGGGAGTTTGGCATACTTGTAACCAAACGGCGGGGGTAGCTCGGAAATACACCAATTAGCTAGCCTAGCCGTTCGTGTGGCAGCTTGAGAGGACAACAGGCGGTAATTCAAGAACGCCTGCTATTGTCGTCATTATTTGTGGAGGTAAAAGAATGACAATATGAAGATCCTAACATGGTCTAGCTCAGGACATAATTCGGCATGGGAAACGCTAGATTTTGAATGGCGAGATGAAGTCTTTGCGATGCAAGCGCCGCCTACGTGTTCCCGGATATTTCGGGGCTCCGCCAGCAGATCATGAATGAGGCACACTAACCCGCTATTCTCTCCACCCAGGCGCGACGAAATTGTACCACGATATCAAGGAAATCTACTGGTGGCCAAGTATGAAAAGAGAAATACCCGAATTTGTAGCCCAATGTCCTAGCGCCGGCGGAGTAGCGAAACACCAAAAACCGGGCAGGTTAACTCAGGAAATAGCCGTGCCTCTCTGGATGTGGGAAGCAGTAAATATGGACTTTAGTAGGGATTACCCCGTACCAGCCATAGACATGATTCCATTTAGGTAATAGGCGACGGGAGCGGCGAAATCGGCCCCTTCACCGCACGATCAGCTACTTTCTCTGCCGAAGATTATGCCGAATTGTATATCAAATAGTTAGATTACATGGTGTTCCAGTATCTATTATCTCTGACAGAGGAGCACAATTTACAGCTAGATTTTGGCGATCATTTCGGAAGTGCAGAGGCATAAATTAATTTGAACACAACATTCCACCCTCGGAACGAGATGGACGGGCTGAACGCACTATTCCAGACGCTCGAGGACATGATACGGGCGTGTGTGCTAGATTTTCGAGGTATCTGGGATGAGCATTTGCCACTAATTTAGTTTGCTTATAATAATAGCTGTCACTCAGCTATCCCAGATGGCGCCCTTTGACGCATTGTATGGGGCGATACGGTCCTTGATTGGCTGGTTTGAAGTGGGAGAGTCAGCGCTGATTAGGCCAGACATTATTCAGCCAGTTAGAGGAGAAGGTAAAGCTTATCATAAAACGCCTACTGACTGCACAGAGCCGCCAGAAATCGTATGCTGATGTGCGGTGCGAGAGACACGGAATTTGATGTGAATGGTAGGTATTTAAAGTATCTCCGTCAAAGGGGTGATGAGATTTGGCAAGAAAGGTAAGCGCAGGCCGAGATTTGTTGGGCCTTATCAGTTTCGTCGAAGGATAGGCCAAGTGGCAATAACTGAACTTGCCTCAAGAATTAGAATCCGTTCATCAATTTTCACGTATCTATGTTATGGAAGTGCATCGGAGACCCATCTAGAAGCGAGTCCCAATCCCGGGATGTCCAGGTTACGGAAGAGGCGCCTGAAGAAATTCCAGTAGCTATCTTAGACAGACAGATCCGTGAATTGAGAACTAAAGATATTGCGTCTGTCAGAGAATGCTTTGTGGCGTAGCCAAGGCAGAGAGGAGATGACACAGGAGACGAGGAGGAAGATATGAAAATCGAATATCCCCACTTATTCCAAGCCTAGTCGAGTCAAGAGGTATGTTAGCATTGTTATTTTATGGGTGCATATAGTATATATATATAAATGAAATCGATTTCCAATCTTTTGAGATGGAATGCTATAGTATTGTGTGAGTACCTATATTGGACTTTTTGCATTTCAGGTTTTGAGATAGTCTATATTACGAAGCTGTACCAAGAATTTTTCTAGAAATAAGTTGAGTGAGTTGAGAATTCCTATAGTTAGAAGTTTACATTCGAGGACGAATGTTCTTAAGGGGGGAGATTGTTACACACCGTAAAATTTCCAACACGTAGATGGCCTATTTGCATGTTGGATAAGAGTTTTAGAATGCCATACATGCTAGAAAAAGGCCCGGGAAAAGATCGAACAAGCGCCAAGTCGGCGCATCGCAACGCAAAATCGACTTATAAATCGCATTCCATAAATGCATTATAGGTCCCAACTATAAGCCCCCAACTTCAGTTTTAATATTAAAATCCTTATAATTTCCAGTGAAAACAGAGAGAAAATCATAGAGGAAGAGGAACGAAGGTTTCTTGATAATTTCCATTTGATTACGCCGTCAACGCGGTCCAAACACCCGAATGAATCTCAGATACCGAGGTAGTTAGCAGCAGAGAGCATTCCAACGGATTTTATTTCGTATTCGGCCAGCAAATCATCGTGCTACCGAGCCCAAGGTAAGTGGAATTGCTCCAAATTAGTATAGTCAAATAATATCCCGAGATACGGTATAGTCGGAGGGCAGTCGGATGATATCTTAGATACAGTATAGCCAGACAAGTCCAGATAATATCCCAGATACAGTATAAATCAGTATGAGAATCAGTATAACACAGAAAGAGTACAAGAATGAGAAATCAATTACAGATAGTATTTTCATTTCAAGCATACTTGCTATATGTGATTATTGATTGTTGGGAACTTGTTTGTTATGAGGAACCCTTTGGCGTCCTCGCCACCCCTGGGTTGGTAACTATGTCGACCCACCGGGAGGGGGGGATACATCCTTTCAAGGAGTGGCATGTCGTCGAATAGGACGAAGTTGGGATGGAGCTTTCCCCATATCGAGCGTCAACATAGCGGTCTGATTTACCTGTTGTGCGCTTGCGCCCCGGGGGACAAATTACAAGCCAGACACAGTTACAGTTTATAGTTTACAGTATAGGAGTCGTCCGGGCTCGAACCACGATTGTTGTATGTCGAGAGGCCATGGCAGGCCCTAGAGACCCGGGCGGTAGAGGTGCTCGTAGTTAGTAGACGAGTGGGTGACTTTATTTTTGGATGGTTTGACCCGGGTAGGTATATAGATTGTTTATTGGTTGGCACCTTCCGGCTTATGAGGGTCTGGTATTGGTCCTTGCTTGTTATATATATTTATATGTATATATGTTATTTATTAGCTAATAGGCAATGAGATCGCTACGGCTTGATAGGTATGCTCTATCTTATTCTCGGTAGAAGAAAGCACATTTTCAGATTCTATCGGTTTAGACACTTTCAGATATCTTCTACTATTCGGAGTTTCCTAGTTTATGTTTTTATATTAATTTATGACCGGTTGCCTTGCATACTCGGTGCGATCGAATCACTAGCGCCCGTTTAAGAAACCTTTGCATTACGCAGGTACTCCTTAGAAGAGAGCCAATCCCTCGTGATTCGGCCAACTCATTGAGTCATCGGCTCTTGTCATCTAGGAGCTAGACAGCTAGAGTCTATTTCCTTTCTTTTGTTGTACGGTATGGGTAGGTCGTGGCCACTGTCCCGACCATTTTATAAGTATTCATAGAGGCTTGCAGATTGTGTATATATATATCTCCCACGTGGTTGACGGTGCGTGTGGGGCCGTGCATTTGTGTAGCTGTTTAGTGTTGTTGATTGTGTTGGTCGTGTGGGACCTTGGTTAGTAGTGGTGACATGCCGTAGATGTTCGGTATTCGTTATATTGAGTTAGAGATTAACTAAGACAGCATGGTGGCCTTAGCCGACCCATAGGTTTCCCTATATGAGTATGATTCTTGTTAGCTAATGGTATAGTACAAGTGGCTAGGCCCAGTCGGCCGGGCTATTTACGGTCGTTATATAGCCCCATTGGTCCATGAATCTAAGATAGAGGCAGCCAGGAGCACAGATGTGCTTGGCTCAAGAAGTCCTAACGATCCCGGGTCCTAATAGGGCACCGAGGTGCGATCATACACCTGTGCAGGGCGTGACATTATTATTGAAAGATATCGCAATAAATTTAGTATTGAAACTAGACCTATTCTCTCGGTATAAGGACTGCGGTTGAGTGGGCGAGGGCTTGAGGTTAGAACTAATGTGTTAAATGAGAATCGACATTCGAGGTATGTTAAGGCTTATTGCTTCGGCAAGTTATTATCGTCGTACAATGATACAACTTATGATTCAGAGCATATAACGATCCTTTTATTGTAATTAACATTGCGGTATATAATATCCATATCGTGGTTAGGCCCTTTCTCCAGAGTAGATTATGATTACATAAGTTGTGGCGTAAATTTGTTGAAAGCATATTAAGTGTATATTGCGGTATCCCTCAGGGAAAAAGAGGTTAGGGGTGACTCACACTAGAAGCGTCAAAGAAATTCTTCTACCATTATGTTCACTGAATTAGTAGAAACGATGTTTTGCTTCCATGCCTAGGCTTTAGATGTTTGTGGGTAATAGCTAGGCACAGTTAGTAACTTCAACAGCATAGGCGCAACCCGAGCGAATCTCAGTGCTCCAGGTTAGGCGCTTGAATTATCAGTAGAGCTCGTCTAGAGACCGTTGGCGTACCTTGACACACTCAAGGCCAAAGTATGTTAGTATGGCCTTACCCAGTCGATGCTTTCAAGAGTTTCCTAGAGAGTTTAGGGTCGATGCTGCCATAGAGTGGCTATCATGATGGCAGTTAGTTTCGTCAACGTGGTGCTTATTACTTAGGCCACTCGGGGCACCATCTCGGTTGTACAACCACGATGAAACGGTAGATACCCTAAGGGGGAGTATTGTTAGTAGCGAAATGGGGCCAACTCCGCAGCCTACTCTTATCTGATATTCAGGTACAGGTTGTCGGGAATGACTAAGTCCAAATAAACACACCTACGGGGTTAGGAATCCTTGAGAAGGCATATGAAATTTAAACAGACTTAGCCAATGTACGTGTACTGAGCACTATTAAAAATTAACCCTAGGAGAAGAGTTATAATAAGATGCCTATGAGAGGTTAGGGATAGTACTCGGGGGCATATCCGATTAGTGCAGCCCAACAATTGTTCTACGTAGAGGACAAGTATTCCAGAGTAAGCCTATTATGGTCATCTGTTACGAATAGTGTTAAGATGACAGTGATTACGCTAGCAGCATTAACTTCCAAAAATATTTTATTTTTTAACAAAAGATCGTAAATGGTCGTTGCACAAAAAAAATATTCCGGATGAGTTGCCGGGGTCGTATCCCACGGAAGTGAGTCGATAATTCAAAAGTTATAAATAATTCAAACTCGAGCGCATAATTGTTAAATATTTGAAAAGAGAATAAAATTGGGGAGAAATAAAAAGCGAAAATAAACTAAGTAATTCTAAACTAAAACTAATTGGAGAGAGTTCCAACCAAGAAATCACAAATGAGAGGCTAGGGACATTATGGGTGGGATCACAAATAAATGAAATTTCTTCAATGCCTTAGAATCAATTGTAAAATAATCTTAGGAAGTAGGTATACTCGGCTTCCCAGCCTATTGACTACCCAAGCTAGAGTTTTCTAGAACTCTAGGCGTAGTCAACTCAACCCAGGTGGTTTGGATTAGCAACATCTATTCCTAGCTATTAGCTGTCATTAGGAAGGAGGAAGTAATTTTTAGCTATTTCTAACTTAATTTTACAATCTTCTATCCATACCCACTACAAGATTCCTTCAATAGTAATCATTCTCTCCTGAGAAACAATCAAGCAGTATAGATAAACCCATATAATCAATGGATTTTCATTAATTGATTGAAGAGAATCTAATAGATTTACACTTAATTGAATAATAGGAAGATGACTCTAGCAACACCCACCTACAATTCAATAAGAATCCAAGAGAAATTTATCAAAACCCAATCATATTAACAAACCCGCCATGAATATACTTCTAACTAGAAAATTAGTAAAACATATTTAAAGATAGAGATAATATACCAAGAGGATTCCGCTCACATTCATTGCATTAGCTTCTAAAAATTTGCTTCACAAGCTCTTCCAATAATGGTGGAATTTCCCAAAAATGGGTTAAAGAAAAGAAGAAGAAAAATGCTACCTAACTCTACAAAACTATGGAAAGAATGTCCTAAAAATTCTGAAGAAGATAAAAATTAGGTGAATGAATTGTTGGTTGAATGGTTACCCCGTTAGTTGGTGTACAATGGAGGTTATTTCTTTGAAATTGTTTGTGTACAATTTTTCCAAAAAGTCCTTGGAGCTTCTAGATGCTTTTGATACCTTTTTGGACCTCTTTTACCCTTCGTTGACGGCCTTTCGATTGGCGAACCCGTGATTCACCGGTTGCAATCCGTGGAGCACAAAACTTTAGCCGGTTGAAAATAGTGTCACGCGGGGGGGAACCGACCATCCGGTGGCTTTTAGCTGGTTCCATTCCATGAAGTGCCGGTAGTTTTAGCCGAGTCTAGGCGACCGGCGTTTCGCCTGCATTTCTCCTTTTCAGATCCACGTTTAGCCAATTCAAAGCACGTCCTTGCACTCTTTTATCTCCAAATCTTCCCCTATCTTTGACTCCTCTCCCTCATATGCTAACTCATCAAATTTCTTCTCAAATTCCATGTGTTTTGCTTGTTTCATGCTTTCTTTACTCACATGAGGTACCTTAAAAGAATTCAAGAAAAAGGGCATAAAATCCACACAAATGACTCAAAAACTAGGCAAATACTCATGATTAGGAGCCTAATGAGTTGGTAAATTTCCAAATCATCACAACCCTCGCCAGAGTTAACCCTAGCTAGATTGGGTTTTCTTACGACGTTGGATTGTTAAATGTTATTGCCTATAGGGCCATGCTTGTGGGGTCATTATGATGTCCAAAAGGACTAGACTGAGCCAGTGAGGGCCGTATCGATCTCCATGAAATTGAGGTAGTGAGGGCCACATTGAGTTACACTAAACATAGGCCGTGAGGATCATCTCTGACTACATCGGTTATATTATGGCCTATGAGTCGAGGCAAGGCTCGGGATCTAGTTACAACAGTCAAATTATGACCTATAGTTAGGCCAAGGCCCGGGTCTAGATATCAGAAATTACATAATGTCCCATAGTTGAGCCTAGGCTCGAGTCCCGATTATGCGGCTCGAGACACGGGCTGGTTACGAGAACCCGAGATGTTTCGAGATACGGTTAAAGTAGCCGAGATGGCTCGAGATACGATTCTGATTACTTATAAGGCTACGGGGTACCAATAGGGACATATAGAAATGATTGGCACCTAACGAGGCTTATGGGAGCCCAGGTAGGTCATTTTGTGTTTCTTTTACCTTTCCGGCTTATGAGGGCCAAGTTAGATTCTTGTTTGTAAATTTATCCAGATACTTATAGCTTATGAATGAATAGTCATATAGTTTCAGCTTATACATATGTAGTGACTTACTAGATGTAGGTTATGGAAAGGAAAGTTTACAGGTTAACTTTTGGACGTTATTACTGTTCACTTTCTATTTTATTAGTCTACACAGTAGCTTTTGGACGTTATTCTTTTGTTCACTTTCTATTTTTATTAGTCTTACTCGGCTTTTGTTATTGGCTTACATATTCGGTACATATTGTACTGACACCCAACTATGGTGCTGCATACTTGCACACTGGTTTAGACAGACAGAGTTTAGGACCTCCATTGGAGTTGTTCAAAGTCGGCATGTCGGCGGTTCCTTTCATTGAAGGCTGCCGGGGTGTAGAAAGTACAATTTTTTTAAGTTATGTGGCATTTGGGTAGGCGGGGCCCTGTCCAGGCCATTATTCTATTCTTAGAGCCTTGCAGGACTATAGTCCTCGATTAGTTGGTTGTTGTTGGCCGTGTGGGGACCATGTATGTCTTTTTCTATGTATTGGCTGTGTGGGGCCTAGTATAGTTGTCGGCTTTCATTCGGTTATAACTAGACAATATGGTGGTCTTGTCGGCCCATATAGGATCCACCATTATTATTATTGTTGTTGGTTGTTTGTCTTCCTTTACGGTTACAAGTAGCCTTATCGGCTAGAGGATGTATTTACAACCGAGTATAGCCCGTCGTTTTCTTGAATTATGTTACAAGCGTGTACCAGAAGTGCACCGGAGTCAAGTCAAGTCAATCCCGGATCCTTTGTGTGGCATTGGGTGCCGATCATGCCTCCCAAGGTGGAACGCAGCAAAAAGTCTCTACGAGGTCACCACAAGGGACGCCATGACTCGTGGTGTACCCAATGAGTCATGTAGATGACTCGTTAGGTGCACTGCTGATTTTCTTCTTCCAGCATATCATCCTTCCCCACGGCTAACATGACTAGTCGCGATGGTGACCATCACTCGTGGTCACATCCGTGGTCACCCAAAAATCAAAATTTTCAACAATGTCCCAACCTTTCTCCATAGGTCACACATAACAACTTCCGTGGGGTTCCTGACGTGTCAACTGGATGACTCGTCCACGTGAACTGGTGCAGAAATTTCTATTTTCTCTATTTTTTTTGTTTTTTTAATTTTTTCTTTTTTGAATTATTAAAAATTAATGATATATACCAAAGTAATAATATTAAATAATTCAAAGTTAAAAGTTATAAGTTCCATGTTTACACAGATAAGACAAAAGAATTAAGGAACCATATGTGCTCACCGATGTGATAAGCTTGATAATAGAGATTTCAATATATAGTTGTCGATCCAGGTGAAGGAACCACCTTATGGGAAGTATGTATATGCAATTCCCGAGATATTTATAGGATTGTATAAAAAATTAGAATGCAGGTGTTTCTAATCCCAGCGTCACGTTAGAATTAGAAAGGTTATTTGTAGGACCTTGCTTGTAAACCTTATAAAGTTCATATGTTGCATAAACCTCCTGAAGGTCCTTCGAGTCACTGAGATAACATGTTTGTATATAATTAGACAACTATACATGGCATATGTGCATATTTTCTAGCTTTACATGCTATGTGTGCTCAATTGCATTTGTGTTATGAAAGACCTATTACGACCACATATTTACCATTTGTCATTTCAATTCTATATTTGTTAAATTGACTCCAAATAAGCTCTATCAGCTCCATTCATGATTATGATAAAAGATATTTTTATTTTGCCCTGTATGGTACACCAGCTGGAGATATATTTATTTTACCCTGGTGTGGTACTTGGCTGAAAGATATTTTTATTTTACCCCATTGTGGTACATGTATTTGGGAGAGCATTTTACATGAATTTTATGGTTGGCTGGCCGCCGACTTTACATGTTATAGCTTTTCTTATGCATTAGTTGGTTACATATGCACTTCAAAATTGAGTTATTGTTAGGTTTTGGTATCCAAGATTCAAGGTTGTTACAGTCCCTTAATTTTGGCATAATTATCATTTCTATCTTATATGCCTACGGTTTCAGCTTTACATATCGGTACATTTCATTCATATTGATGTCCTTTCACCTAGGGACCTGCGTTCATGTCGTAGGTGCAGGCAGGGGCCGGGATCGCCAGTTGCTGTAGTGGTTCGTGATATCAACAGATGTGTTGGTATGCTCCTTTCTTTTTTGGAGCTAGAGCTTAGTTATTTTAGGTTGAGTTTTGAGTTATAGTTATGGGTAGGTTGGAGCCCTATTCCAACCATCAATTCAGTTTACTCATTAGAGGCTTTATGGACTAAGTATGTATTGTATTATTCATTTTGTGGCCTTGTCAGCTTTCCGTTGCTTGGTTTAGCATAGTCATGTCCGTATTTGCATTTGGTTATTTATTTGTGGAAGTTGAGACCTTATAGGTCTAGATGTTTACTCTAGTTGATTGTGATAGGTGGCCTGGAAGGACTAGGTGTTACAGTTATAGATGATATATGATCGGCTTCTCCGTCAGTTAGATATCAGGAGCTAGTCGCCCTCCCCAATTTTGGGGCATGACAAAAATATATCGAGGAGAAGTCGTATCCTATGGAGTTTACAAGACGTGTCAAGAGTAGAGTCTTGCTTATGGAGTATGTTTGATATACCCCAAGCCCTAACATTAAGTGACCGTTAGGATGACCACAAGTCATTAAGTGAATCGTGGTGAGGAGGCTTGACTTGTTTGGAAATTTTCAAGTTGGGATGACCACGAGTCGTGGTCACTCCCATAAGACGTTAGGTCACGCGTGGTTATGGACAATTGAAGGATGAATAAAAGACCCAGTAATGTACCTCATGGCCAGGGAAACTGATAACATCCGGAGCTACACTTCTCTTTTACGAAGAGCGTAAACAGTCATTGTATATAAGCAAATATCCCGGCCGATGTGAGTCAGACCACGAGAGAATTTAGTCGATAATTCAAGAGTCATGAAATAATTCAAACCGTGTACATAATTTTCAACATTTGAAAGTAAAATTGGGGTATGTTAAAAGAAAAAATAACTAATTCTTAACTAAGACTAATTGGGGGAATTTCAATTGAAACAAAATCAAGTGAGAGGCTAGGGGCATTCTATAGATGGAATCACAATTAAATCGGGAATTTACTAGCCATAGTTCTCTCAAAATTACAATAAGTGTAAATAATCTTGGGGAAGTGGGTAATCTCGGCTTCTCGGCCTATTGACTACCTCTTGCGAGAGTTTCATCAAAACTCTAGTCACAACTTATCTCAACTCGATTCTATTGGATTAGCAACTACACTATTCCTTGCTATTAGTTGTCAATAAAGAATGAAGCAATTTGACTATTTCGCCTAGTTTCACAATCTCATCAGGCCAACTACTATATTTTCTTCCAATACTTAATTATTCTCTCTCAAGCAATAATCAAGCAAGAATAAATAGACCCATATCATAATCAATGGATCTTCATTAATAGATTGAAAAGAATCTAATAGATTTACACTTAATTGAACAATATCAAGATGAATCTAGTAATACCCATCCATAATTCAGTAAGAATAAAAGAGCAATTTATCAAAACCCCAATCAAATTAGAAAATACACCATGAATATACTTCTAACTTGCAAATTAGTAAAGCATATTTAAAGATAGAGAGAAGATACAAAGAGGATTCCCCTCATATTCATTACATTAGCTTCTGATTGTATTACAGATCTTACAGCAATGTTTAAAATTCCCCCAAATGGGTTAAATAAAAAAGAATAAAAGTACTACCTAACTCCTACAAATCTATGGAGAAAAGATTTTACTACTAATTCTATGAAGAGATGAATTATAGATGATTGTATTGATGAATGAATGAAATCCCTTTGAATTTTGGTGTATGCATGTTATATATTTGTACTTTCTTGTGTCAAGCTTTCCCCAAATGTACATGGAGCTTCTAGATTCTTTTGATACCTTTTTGGAACCCTTTTACCCTTCATTAGATGGCCTTTCCGGCGGGCATCAGCAGTCGCCGGTTCTAATCCATGGAGCACAAACCTTTAGCCAGTTTGGCATGATTTCTTAGCGGCCCCGAGGTGGTTCGTGGCTTTAGGCGAATTTGCCATTCCATGAAGTGCTAGTAGTTTAGCCGAGTCTGGGCAGTATCTTCGCCGTTTAGCCTGCATTTCACCCTTAGAGATCCGCTTTAGCTGATTCAAAACATATCCTTGCACCTCTTTTTTAAGCTCAAATCTTCCCTATCTTTGGCTCCTCTCCCTCATATGCTCACTCATAATATTTCTTCTTGAATTCCATGTGTTTTTCTCTATTTCATGCTTTCTTTACTCACATGAGGTACCTACAAAGAATTCAAGAAAAGGCATAAAAAATCCACATAAATAACTCGAAAACTAGAAAAAAACTCATCATTAGGAGCCTAATGAGTTGGTAAATTTTCAACTTATCAAACCCCCAAATTTGAAGACCCATTTCCTGTCCTCAGTAATGCAATTCTTTGCTATAGTTGAGCAAATGAACAACATGCTATAAATGAGTTTTTGTATCAAGGGCAAATCAAGATAGTCTTGCACAAGAAGACATCTCTAAAGCTTAGGACACTATGGTAGTTGTACACCAAATCATCAATCCGCAAGACAACCCCAATCATTATATACCAACTCAAGACTCAAACCATGTTGCACAAGCTTCAATAGGTAACCACAATCACTAAACATATCTTGCAGCCATTTACTTCATTCAAACAAGGGGCATAGCTCCTCAAAACAGGTCAAGAAACATCTCAAGTCGTTGATAATTCACATTCAAAGCTTGCCTTAAAGTTCGCTACCCACTTTCCTTAATCATACCTCTCTTTGAAAATAATTTTAAGCATGTATCCCAAGGAAATGATGCCCCCCCCCACAAGAAAATCCCACACATTATTGGGCATTTCACATGTAGGGATTATAAGATGAGACAAGCACTCACTCTCACAAAGAAATTCAAGTGCTTACAAATTGACCCCTTAGGCTTTCCCTTCATGTATCTCGCCACTAATGTGGTGTAGATACACTCAAAATTAATTAGGACTTGTGGGACATAACAAATGCTAGGGGTACAGGTGTGATAACTGTTTAGCTTTTTGGTGACTGGCCTCCCTAATGCCTTTACAAGAACTTATAACATCCCGTCATCATATTAAGATCACTCCCACCTTATTTCTCATGATCATAATCTTCATAATTTGTGTATCACAAGCCACCCTTATAACACGAATGAATTTAACATTTAGCCTTATATATGCAAGAGATAGCACCTTTAAACTATTCATTCTCTTTTGATGATATGAGGTCTTTCAACCATCGTTTCATTCATTTCAGCATGATTTTGGTGCTACCTCCACCTTGGCAGCTCTCATTCCCCCTCCCCCTTATCTTGAAAACCACCAAATTTAGGCTTTTGCACTCATCTCATATTCATTTCCTTATCGCTTCCCATTTCATGGGCTTCAAACCCCACTTTTTTATTATTTTATCACTAGAAATTAGGGAGGATGGGTACCAAGAATGAATTTGTAGGCTTGTAATGTAGTTTCAAAGAAAGAAAGGGTCCAAGGCTCAAACATTGTCTATCAAAGATTGTTGAAGGGGACTTGGGTGAATTGACTAACCAAGAGGGCCTAAGATAATGTTCTAAGTGCAGCCACATCTATCACCGCCTTGAAATTTTTAGAAATTCTAGACAATCATGCATTCACAAGAATTAAGCCAAAAACCCTCTCCACATAAGGCATCACAATCTGAGAGTTCACACACATCCTTTGTCACATTAAGAGGATGCCTTTAAAATGAAGCTAATTCTGAATCAAAAAATCCAAGAAGAATATATAATTCATGATAAGAGCATGCTTATTTTTCATATTTAGATACCCTTCTTTTCTTTTCAAAATTCATGCACAATTGCAAAAAAGAAATGTTGGTGGTACCTCATCAAACACGTGCACAAAAGACTCTACAAGACTCTAGACTTGACATTTTCTCTTAAGAATGTCGCCTCTCAATCTATCATCGGGAAATGCCAACCCGGTTCGACAATAAAAAGAAAAGACAAAGAAATCGCTCCTTGGGAAATAACTATAGTATAAAGAAAACCCTTGGACTTTGGGCAGGATAGCCTTGAATGTAAGATCAAGTAGGACTTTGTAGGTTGTAGCAGCTTCGGTCAGGTAGGTACTATTATGGCCAGTAATAGTGACTATCTTTCCTAAGCGCTTTTAAATCATCACGCCCTCATGGCGAACTTCCCTTCCCTTACTTCACCTTTTTGTCTTGATGGTTTCTTTTTCCTCTTTTGTTTCCCCTTTTATTTAGGCACTTTTGACTTGTCGATGAGAGCTCTACGAATAATTTTCATTACTTTGTTTCTTACTCCTTAACGATGATCAACCCACTTCACACAAGTGCACCTTTTGTCCTTTCTCAACTTCTACAACTTGCTACTTTTCATTTCTTTTCATTCTCCTCACTCCTTTACTCTTCCCAGTTTTTCTTCTCAAGCGCTTAGGAGCTTTGGGTCAAATTCAAGGTTAATGAAAGAAACGGATTAAGCTTATGTTGCAGCTATCAAGAGAATAGGCTCAAGGCTCAGCAGGGCTAACTAGGATTAATTTTTCAAGGTAGGTAAAATGAGGGATAAAAAAGTAGGTTAATTCAAAGAAATGCCTAAATCACCTCCTACACTTCACATCCTTCATTTAAACTTCATACACACACCAGAGCAAGTTCTAGACAATCCACAATAGCATAGAATACTCAAAACCTTGCCCTCACTGCACATGCTCAATTCCAAGACACATTCAGCAGACTCTTAATCAGCTAATCACAGAATTCAAAAATTAATCTTCAATTATATTGAGTCAAATTCAAGAGCCTAAGTGTCTCAAACAAAGTTATAAACTTGCATGCTTCAATACTGAACATACTTGCCTCTCACAATCATATACAGCACATAACAAGAACATCAAGCATCAATTAGCTATGGTTTCAAAAACCCGAAATCTATCGACTAATTTTCCTCAAGACGGTCGTCATCCATCCATCGTCGAGGAGCTTGAGTCCCTAACATGACTAAAACATTATATACAGACAAAGAAAGAAAAAATAAAAATATTAAAAAAAATAAAAATAAAAATAAAATAAAATAAAAATTTTATTCTTCGGTTCAAAAACCCCCGTCGGAAAAGAACCAAAAAGAAAAACCAACGGGTGATGAATTCATGCTTGACTGCGTAAGACAAAATTTCAAATTTTTCTCATTTTCCCAAACAAGCATTACATTTACCAACAATTTGTTAGGCACAAAAATTTTGAAATTTCCTGAAATTTCCTCACCCCACACTTAAATCATGCTATGTCCCCGTAGCATCACATTAATATTTCAAGGGGGTGAGAAATACTCCACGAGGCCTTTAGGCCGGTTAGTAGCATGTTTTCCACAATTGCCACGGCGGGTGGTCGACCCCTTTTCCTTTTCTAGCCCAGCTCCTCCTCGAGGTACTCAGACTTCCCCTCCACCTGTGCCTAACTTTCCAACCAAAAACACAAACAAATGAAATTAAAATAACAAAATCAAAACAAAATCAAAGAATTACAAAATTATTTTGAGGTACCCTTGGGTTACCCTCCCAACGAGCGCCTTATTTTACGTTGTGTACGATGTGGACTGCCCTTTTCAGGACATCCTCGCTACCTGGGTTCTCTTTCGAGAACCATCTCCTTTACTTCTGCTATTGAGAGGAAAGCGACCTCCTCTGTTCCTCCCCTTTCTCAATCTTCACAATTTGAAGCCCTTTATCGGACTCGGGTGAACACTTGATATTTCCTTTAGCCGTACTTTTTGTGGACTCCTCCACCCCACACTTATCCTCTGCCAACACACTAACTTGACCAAAGGTTTCTGTAGTGTGTGTGCGGATGGGTTTAGCTCTTGGTAGACCCGGAAGATTTCTTCTTCATCCTCGACCCTCATTTTCGGGGTCCCTTCTTTCAAATCAATCACCGCTCCTCCGGTGGCCAAGAATGGTCGTCCCAAGATTAATGGTACCTGGTCATCAACCTGAAAATCTAAAACAATAAAATCAGCAGGTATAATAAATTTACCTACTTTGATGAGAAGGTCCTCTATGATTCCGTCAGAATTGTCTGCTGGCCTTGTAGGCCATTTCAACATCAACCTTGTCGGTCTCGGTCTTTCCAACCCCAAGGTGTTGAATAAGGATAGGGGCATTAGATAGCTGGCACTAAATCACACAGCGCGCGGAGCACTTCGGCTTTACCAATTTGTATGGGAGGTAAAACTCCCGGGGTCTTTGAGCTTCTTTGGCATTTTGCTCAGCCTGCAGTGACTACACTCCTCGGTCGATTAACTACGGTTTGAACGTCCACCAATCCTAACTTTGTTAGCCATCCGTCCTTCAAGTATTTAGCATACTTGGGCATTCCACCGCAAGACATGTAATAAGGGAACATTTATGAAGTTCTTTGAAACTCTCACAGAACTTTTGAAACATTCCTCCTCCTTGCTCTTTTTGAATTTCTGAGGAAATGGTGGTGGTGGTCTTTGTCTTATTGCAATGAAAGAGTTGCACATTTTGTTGCCTTCCACGATTTGCTCCGGTATTGGTGGATGAGTAACTGGTCTTCTCCTTTCAGGCTGCACCTCTTTTCTCAACTCTTTAGGCCATGCATCAGCTAACTGCCTTCCGCTTCTAAGACTGATGGCATTGATACGCGGGGTTTGGATCTGTGTCGCTTGGTATCCCCTTGCGGCCTCATATTTTGAGCGGTACTTTGGTGACCCACTTGTTTTCAAGATTGCGGGTGGCTACTTGTTGATTCATTAAGTCTGCTGCCATCCTCTCCTAATTTTTTGCTAACTGATTTTGGGTCTCCATAATTTTCTGCAGTGTTTACCACTCCAATGTATTTTCTCTTTGCCCATCCTTTGCCTATTACTGGCGATATTGATCTTTGTTGAGGTTGCATAAAATTCTGCTTTTTGGTTTCCACCCCAAGAAGAATTTGGTGGCCACCTTAATTTCTGTTGGAGTTGTTTCCAAAATTCTGATTGTTCCGCTGCATTCCCAACAAAATTGACTGATTCCGGATTGGCTCCACAAGATTACGCGTTGTGCCCATTATTACCACAAATTTCACACCAACTCGGAGCTTGTGGCTGCATTAACCTGGCACGATGTTGGTGCATACTCGGTTTATTGAACTGATTCAGCATTTGATGTTGAAACAAGCTAACTGTGCTGCCAAGGAATTCAAACCATGCATACGTCAACTTCTGATCTTCTTCTGCCCCTCTTGATGATTCACCGTGCCACTCTTAGTTCCTTGTGCAATTATTGTTCAACAAAATGTACAACTCATCATATGTCTTTTTCAAGGCTTGCCACCCGCTGCAGAGTCTAGTAATATTTTTGTATGTGGATTCTAAACTTTCTACAAAGAGTATGGGCGACACTTCATTTGATTCTATGAGATGGGGGAAGTCTCTCAATAATGACTTGATCCTTTCCCCAAGCCATATATAAATTCTCATCAGACTTCTGCTTGAAACTGAGTATCTCACTTCTCAACTTTGCAGTTTTGCCAGAAGGAAAGAATCTGATAAGGAACTTTCTAGCCAAGTCATTCCGCCAGTTATAGAGTTCGGTGGCTCATCCTTGACCACTTTTTTGCCTCCCCCAACAATGAAAATGGGAGAGGGTCAATCGGACATAATACGGCCAACACGCCGGTGGGGACAGCGTGTCTTATCTCAAGAAAGCTCTGTAAGTGCTGCTGCGGGTCCTCATGTGCCATTCCGGTGAGCGACCACTAGAATGTAGCAGGCTGCACCATATTATTGACTCAAAGTTCCCTCCGGAAGGATCCGGTTTACGGATACTAGAGGTCACATTCGTCGCTAGTGGGATGGCCACTTCGCGAACTGGTCTTGCTGCCATTTCTTCCGATAACAGTTGTGCTTCCCACGCGGGTAGTTTGTTGTTGTACCTTTTCTTGATCTCTTCATCTTTTGCTCTAGAGCTACTCTCTCCTTTGCAAATGGATTTGACGTTAGGTTCAACAACGGTTCCACAAGCTCTCTGGCCTAGCCAGATCGGCAGGACAACCTGCACCTGCAAATAGACAAATTAAGACCAAGTTTCTCAACACTTAAAGAAAATTCAAAAATCACACAAAAATAGATAAATTATGAAAACTTGGCCAGAGTCCGAAACAGCAGCGCTCCAAAAACTTGATGAGCATAAAATTATGCGGGTCGTGTAAGTAATATAGTGGCTCTTTTAAGGAACCGGAATGTCGAACCCACAGGGACTGGACCCATTCCTCTAACTATCCATTTCTAGCGTGATCTTAAATATCTAAAGTGTTGGTGATAGACATTTCGTTTGAGAATAATTAAGTCTAAGTTTGGGTCAACGAAATATTCCGAAAGTGCTCTAGGAGCAACATGGGGGTGCCAAAAACCAGATAATGATGCGATAATACGATTTGCAATGGAATAAGCATGGGACTATCAATTGTTATTTCACATATTAGAATTTGCATGTTCATGGTCTTTCTAGCCTCTCTAAACATGGCAATCTAGCCTCACATTTGCATCATTGTGAGCGAGGAGTTTAATTTTCTAGTCGCGGGCAATCAATTATGTTGTGGTTTACGGGGAAAGGATTAGGGACTTTCGTACGTCTAACCATTTTAACTCAACAGCCTCACAACTACTTCTTGAGTGGTGATGTGACATCCCAAATTGGTCTTTCATAACCCCATTGTGTCAACCAAGCAAGGTGTTGGGTATATTTCTATCCAAACACCCGGAACCTCTCCCGAGATTACTTCATACTCCCCACATTCTCATGTGTTGACCTAGGTAATGCCTTCTCAAGCAATTTTCCAAGCTAACAAATATTCGTTCATGGTGATCAATCATTAAAACAACCAACAAATCGGAATGCAAGCGAAAACAACAATCAATAACTCAATTCCAAAACAATATCATAGAATTACAATCGTAATCCATGGCTTCAACCCTAGAGGAAGGGTTCTTGCCATTCATGTTAGTAAACTAACGTTAATCTACTCTAATCTACTATTGATACTCTAACTACATACTTACATGAGATTGGTAGATGAGAAGGGAATTTGATAAACCCTAGATGAGTTCTCCCTTCACTCCTATAGTTTTCCGAATAAAATCGTGACCAAATGGAAATAGGAGCTGAGGTCCTATTGTAGTAAATGGAGCGTGCATAATTTGGCCTGTCGTGGAATGAAACCGTGTCATGGAGTGTATCGCGAGCACTGCCTCCCATGACACGGAGGCATCATGAAAGCTCACGCAAATCAACCCGAAAAATCGGCCTCGGCGACACCTTGCCGCGATGGCAGCGTGGCACGCTGCTTGGGTAGCGCGTCACACACCTTTTGGTCGCGGAACCCACCCTGCCGTGGCACGCTGCCAATGCGCAAGGAGGCTGTCTTGGGCAGCACTTTGCCCGTGGAGCATTGCCGACATGCGGGAGGCTGTTTGGGCCTCCTCTTCCAATAGAAACGTTAGCGTGTTTATTCCGTCTCCAAGCCCTACTTCACCAATTCATGAATTAGCTCCTCAAAAGTCATCAAAAACCTACAAAACAAAGGCTAATCATGTTGGTTGCTTTTATATCTTCACTTTTATATAAAATCACATGAAAATGAATTAGATAACTTAGACAACACGATTAATTCAAGTTATAAAGCGTATCACGGGACCTATATTATTTCCCGTGATCAATAGGAATAAATTTCTAATTCAGAGGAACAAGCATCATTTTAGTTACAAACTGGTGAGCACCTACAACTAACATAGGATAAGTTCCCCTGAATTAATCAAGGCACGATAATAATATCTTCAATTCTCAAACTTAGGGCTAGGACTAAAAGTAGATAGAGAGATTGTTTTGGAAGACACGAGAAGGAACAATGTCCTTGCTGGAATCCCACATACCTGTAGGAGAAAGCTGGTGAAAATCCCTAAATTGAGAATATCAAACCCTTGCTCCTGCTCTATGCTTTCCCGGAGAGAAGTTCTTGCGTTGTTCTTTATAGGGTTGAGAGAAATGAATGAAAGGGTCGTTCCTAACCCTTTAATTCCCTCTATATGAACCCTAAACGATGTGGTTTTCATGTTTAGATATAAAATGCTAAAATACCCCTCGCAGAATGAACTGAAAATTGCCCGACCCTAAACGACGGATCTCAGAATGGGTCGTTGGTTCAAACAACGGCCAATTGAGGTTAGCCGTTGGTTCTGAATCAAAGCTGACTTCACTAGAAGGTAGGGAGGATACAATGGTCCGTTGGAACAAAGAATGAGTCACTGACACCTTCTACTAGAACAACTAGGAAAATTGGGTACGGAGACAACGACTCATTGGAAGAACCAACGGTCATTGCTTTATCCACTCATGAGTCGACACTTCTGGGGTATAGAATCGGATGACGGGTGGTAGCAATGGCTCGTTGGTAGTAACCACGAGCCATTTTTCCCTTTTGTTGTCTCAAGAAAAGATCTGGAAATCCTCTGAACTCATGATTCAAAGGACAATAGGGCAGAGCTCAGTTGTTAGTTTCAACGGGTTGTCCTATGTCTCTTTGTTTCCCCTGGAAAAAACCTACGCAACCTACGACCCTCTACAATTGTCTGTTGGTTCCACCAATGGTCCGTTGTGTGGGTCATCTGTGATAGAAATTTTCTGGCTTCTCCTATTGTTTTTCATGCAGCATCAAATTTGGTATGGGAAAGTTTCGAGGTGTTACAATATCTCCCCCTTGGGATCATTCATCCTCGAATGAAGACTAAAACTAGGAAAAGAGCTAGATTTCAAAATTGAGACTATGAACTGATTTATGAAAGAGTAATTGACTCCAAACTGACTTAAGCGTACTAATAAGTGATGCAGTGCAAGGCACATAGGAAATATAAATAGAGATGATGAGTATGGAACTGAGTAGAGTATCGAGAAGGGATTTAGTACCACATTCAGGAACTGAACTGGGAGAGAACAAGTGAGGGTATATGGCTATCATGTCTGCTTCTGCTTCCCATGTAGCTCCCTCAACTACTTGATTCCTCCATAAAACTTTTACCAAATCGATTTGCTTATTTCTCAACTTATGCACCTGACGGTCAAGGATCTGAACTGGAACTTCTTCATAAGAGAGACTATCATTTATCTTCGAACTGTCCAATGGCACTACTGATGTTGGATCACCAATGCACTTTTTCGATAGTGACACATGGAAGGCGGGTGCACGAATGCTAATTCTGAAGGTAGTTCTAACTCATAGGCCACATTGCCAGTTCACCTTAGAATTCTGTAGGGTCTCATATACCTAGGACTAAGCTTTGCCTTTTTGCCAAACCTCATCACTCCTTTCATGGGCAAAATTTTAAAATTATACCCGGTCATCAGCGCAAACTCAACTCTCTTCTCGAACATTGACATAAGATTTCGCGGCTCTTAGCTATTTTCAACCTTTCTAGAATGAGCTAAACTTTCTGCATTGCCTCGTGAACTATTTCTTGCCCTGTTAGAGTAGCTTCACAAACCTCAAACCCTATTGGAATCTGCACTCTACCATATAATGCCTCATATGTGGCCATTTGAATACTAGAGTAGTAGTAGTTGTGTAAACTAGATGAGAGGCAAGTGGTCATCCCAGCTGCCCTTGAAATATATCACGCAAGTCACTCGCCTTCTCTTCTAGGGTCTGAATGGTCCACTCGGCTTATCCATCGTTACCAAATTTGAAAGGTTGTCTTGAGCTTATCACGGGTACCTAGTCCTTTTGAAATGACTTCCCGGAAGTGAGAGGTGAATTGGGTACCTCTGTCTAAGATAATGGATAATGGCACCCCATGAAATCTAATCAGTTCCCGAATATAAATCCTACCATAGTCCTTAGTTTGAATTTGTGGTTTTGATTGGGAGGAGCGTCATGACTTAGTCATCGGGTCTTATATCACCCAAATTGAATCATGTTGCCAATGAGTCGAGGTAGACGAAGTCCATGTTTACTTCTTCCCACTTTATGTTGGTATGAAGTATCCTGAGTCATACCTCCCTAGTCTCTGGTGCTCCACCTTAACTAGCTTTGGCGGTTAAGGCACTTGGCTACAAATTCATAAATGTCTCTTTTCATTTCATTCCACCATTAAATATCCCGTAGATGCGACCATTACACATAGCATCGGGGTGAATGGATTATGTCAAGCTGTGTGCTTCTGCCAGTATCGCTGTCTCAACTCACCAACATCCGAACACACAACCTTCCTGGTACTGTAGCACACCATCTCCCCCTTTGAAGAAAGCCTCAACTTTCTTTCTAGAGCCCCTTCTTTAAGTTTAAGTAGGATTGGATCTTCATCTTTTCTAGACTTAACTTCAACTACCAAGGATAGATCAACCCATTGCCATTACCACCCCACCTTGGTGCGAATCACCGGTTGCACCCTCAGCGGGGCTAGACTGTGAATATCCTTCACCACCTCCTTTTGCCTTATTCTACATGAGCTACTCTACCCATAAACACTCTACTTAGGGAATCAACCACCACATTGGCTATTCTTGAGTGATATAGCACTTCATGTCGCCAGTCTTTCCAGTAGTTCCAACCACCTTCTACGATGAAGATTTAGGTCCTTCGGCGGAACACATGCGAAGACTCTTATGATCCATGAACACATCCATTGAGCCCCCATATAGGTAATGTATCACGCTATTTTCAACGCAGAACACCACCGCTACCCAACTCCTACTCATGAGTTGGGTAATTCTTCTCATGAAGTTTGAGCTGTCTGGAGGCGTAGGCTATCACTTTTTCAGCTAATCAAAAGCGCCTTCAGTCAACTCTAAGCATCACAATAAACAACTTCCAACCACATTTGTTCCTTCCGGAAAGGTTAAAACTGAAGCGATGGTGAGTTGAGTTTTTACCTCCTAGAAACTCTTCACACACTCATCTGACCACTGAAATTTTACCTTTTTTGGGTTTACTTAGTCGGAGGATGCTATACGGTGAAGCACCGAAATCGTCGGTATTAGCCCGCTAAGCCCAGGAAACTCATGATTTCCGTAGGAGAGGTAAGTCTGGGCCAATCCTTCACTGATTCTATCTTGTGAGGCTCTACTTGTATTCCTTCCTAAGACAACATGACCTAAGAAAGTCACGGACTTTTACCAAAATTCGCACTTCTAACTGAACTTGGCGGTCCTTAGTGTTTTTAATGCTAATCTTGGGCAGTTGGCATGCTCTTCCTCATTTTGGAGTATACAAGAATGTCATCGATAAATACAATGACGAACATATCAAGATACTACTTGAAGACTCTATTCATTAAATCCATGAAGGTTTTGGGGCATTTGTGAGTCCAAAGGACATCACCACAAATTCAGCAATAACTATACCGAGTTCTGAAAGATATTTTCGGTGTCACACTTTATCACTCTTAGCTGATGGTACCTGACCTGAGATCGATTTTGGGCAACAAGCGGCTCCACGAAGTTGGTCTAGCAGTCGTCAATTCTAGGAAGGGTATACTTATTCTTGACTATAATTTTGTTCAGTTGATGGTAATCTATGCACATTCTAAGAGTACCGTCTTTCTTACGCACGAAAGCACTAGAGCACCATAGGGAGAGATGTTGGGTCTAATAAAACCTTTGTCAATAAGATGTTTTAACTACTCCTTCAACTCCCTAAGCTCAGCGCAGCCGTGCAGCAGGAGGGATGGAGATGGGCTGAGTATCTGGGAGGAGATCTATTCCGAAGTCTATTTCCCGTTCGGAGGGAACTCCTAGGAGATCCTTAGGAAAAACATCTGGGAATTCACTAACCACAAGAACTGACCAGGCAGTTTGGGGTCTCGAGAGTTGGAATCTTGCCTAGAACAAGATGATAATTACATTCCTTGGAAATGAGTTTCTAGGCCTTAAGTAGGAAATATGCCTGCCCTTAGGCGCTGAGACGTACCCGTCCACATTCTAACAACGGCTCATTTTGAAATTGGAACTAGACAACTCTAGTTTTTGCAATCAACTTCTGAGGCATAGCAGGAATGTAGCCAATCCATGTTGATAATAAAAGGTCAATGTCGACCATGTCTAACTCTATAAGATCAGCTAGAATAACTTTATTTAGGACTGAGACTGGTAAATTTCTATACACCTGGCTGGCTCTAACTGACTCGCCAACTGGGTGGGGGCAGAATGGTTCTGAGAGGACCTCCTGCTATATAAGGATTCATGAATGAAAGTGTGGCTCTTGGATATAAGAGGGAAAACAAGTCTAGATGGAAGAGACGTAACATACTAGTAACTACGTCAGGGGAGTTTTCCTGATCCTGACAGGAAGATAGAGCATAGAAACGATTCGAATTGCTGACTGCCATCTGTACCTAATGTGTTGGCTGAGTTGGTCGGCCTATTGGACCTATTGATGTGGTGGATTGTGATTTCCCTAGCCCTACTGACGGGAACTCCTAAACCTATGTAGAAGCTGTTCACACCTTAGAAATAGCCCTCTTTTAAGGAACTCCCCTGGGTGATTCTTTTTAACACTTGAGGCAAAGTTTGGATACCTATTCCCAATGTTGTGAGTCGAGGCGAGAGCGGTGCTACACCTCCGGTCCTAATGGGACCGAGAGGTAGGGAGTGCTGGCTGAAGTGGGTGCTAGGGCCCTCTGTTGCTGCTGCTACTGCTATGGGCGGCTACCACCGCCCGGACCTGTGATGGCCGTAATCGACTAGCTAGTCCTAGCCCATTTTTCTTTCGCTCCATATCCTTCGGCTTTTTGGCCTCAATCTGGTGGGCATAGACAATCAGGCGGAGAGATCCATCTCTAATCAGCATTGTTGTTCTGTACTCCTTAAGAACCAGGTTCAACACTCCATTCATAAATTTGAACATAGAAGACATGGCTTGGCTACCATCTACGGAGCATAATTTCATGTCTGGTAAACTCAAGCTTTCTCCTCCACTATTCTATTTCCTTGCTTCAAGTTTATAAGCTCCGCTATCTTGTCCTCCCTGAGCTCTCGAGGGAAAAATCTATCCGGAAGGCTGTGTTGAACTTCTCCCACTCCACTTTGGTCCTACTTACATTTGGTGGCCTCTCCTTCCTTGCTCACACAAAACCTGGCCTACCCCTTAAAGCTGGTAGGTAGCCAGGCCAGCACTCTCGGAGGAGCCGACACCCATAATACGGGTAATCTTCCTAATTTCATCCGATAACTCTTGGGTCCTCCCCTACTATGGATCCCTTGAAATGATGGAGGGTTCATTCGGGTGAAATCCGCACCCACCGCTGACTATTGAAGACCCATTGTTGTTCATGGCACCACCTGCTGCTTCACCTGGTTGGTGATTGTTTGTACAGCAATTGGATGGCTACCCCTTATTCAGCGGTTGATATGGAATCATCTTGAGGACCTGCAAAGGCTAGTGAGGAAGGTACGTGACTCTCTGACCTTCTTCCATTACCGCATAATGGAGACATTATTCATTGAAATGAATAGAGCACGAGTTAAAGGGCATTTATGGAATTGAACTATAACGCAGAATAAGGAATATGAACAAAGAGAGTTTTCTAATAACACATCTTGCAACCTCCCTCTTCTTAAGTGTGACACTTCACCGTGAAAAGGACTCTACTCGTCGCGGCTTTCGGTTTTCAGGGATACTCTAAACCTAGTGCTATGATACCAAATTTGTCACCCCCCGAGTCTACACCCTGGATGGAACATGGTATTTGGAGCCACAAGTAACCCCAAGTCAACCCTTGGTCTATCATACATTGGCATTCTTAGTAAAACATGCACAACAGAAGCTTTGAAATGATATATAATAGCATTTATGAAAATTAAAAATTAATTTATAGAGATTTAAAATATCTGAGAATTTGAAATCAAGTTTGTGTCTGAAAGCCATCTAACTGAGGAGTTGCTGGGACAAGCCCTCAACTAACTCTCAGTATAACTAGAAATGATAAAGAAATATGAAATGAATGAAATAACTCCCTTGGAATATGAGGACTCACACTATTGCTGCTGATAGAGATATCCGAACAAATAGGCTAACGACGCAGGATCTGAGAACCTGCGGTTGTATCATGAAATGATACAACATAAAAGGTAACACCAATACTTTGAATGTACTAAGTAAGTGAGAGAAGCAAAATGATAAATATATAGATGGCCAAGGCTGAAAATACATGCAATGAGCAGCGATAAATTGAAGTGAGACAATGACAAGTAAACTAAGGCGATTCAAGATGATCTGTCTGGTAGTCAAAAGACATGCCCTAAGTCTGAGATACTGTACTAAACTTTGTTGAGCCGCTAGAGCTGAAATTGAACTGAGCTGCTTATTCTTAAATTGGACTAAACTAGATAGTGAGAGAGTCTATAACCGACATATAACCACTTGAGCATTTAGCGTGGAGTCCGATATATACACCCCACCGGTAGGACCAAATATACCTTTCTAGGGTATAAAAGGAATAGATTGGGTGATCACAAAAGTCTAGGGGAAAATTAGGCCAAAAATACGGCAACTATATCCTACGTTGGCAACATAGTTAAGAGAACTGAGTACTTTGGAACCCAGTCTGCTCGATGCTAAGTCCTGCTCCCATTGGAAACCTATAATAAATTGCTAGGCTGATAGCTCGAAACTGGGGTCCCAAACTAGTCAAGGGACATATAACAGAAAACTACGAGGTTTTATCGGACTTGATTCTAAAACTAGGTTCTAGACTTTTGGGAGTTGCTTATATGGAAGCATCTTAACCGTCTATCAACAAACTTTAAAGTGAATTAGGGTTTTGGGGCTGGTCAGAGCTATAAATGTAGATAAATGAAATTTCATGACCGCCTAAGACCAATAAACTATAATCAGAGTCGTATACTGATAAGCGAGAGGCACCACTTGACACCTTAAGAAATTCTATAGTCAAACCAATCCCAGTGACATTTCTAACAAACACAGGATATTCTAGCATTTTGACTGAAACTAAACTGACAATTCTAAGTAATACAGAGTATGTGGACTTTCTGACTGAATCTGAATAACATACATGTAACTGAGTTTCTAACACATACAATTATTATAGGATCCCACAACTTTGAAAGATGCAAGCACTTCTCAAGAATTCAATGCTTAAATAAGATTCTAGTTTCCTGACTTTTCAAGAGCTAGGGATAAATTTCTAATTCACTGGAACAAACATCATTTTAGTTACAAAATTGTGGAAAATAGCTACAACTAACATAGGATAGGATTCCACATGAATTATTCAAGAACGATGACAATACCTTCAATTCGAACACTCAGGTCTAGGACTAAGAAATTGGACGGAGAGAGAGAGAGTTTTGGGGAAGAAAGGGGAGAACAATCTCCTTGCTGAATTCCCACATACATGTAGAAAAAACCACAGGTGAAAATCCCTAAGAAGAAGTGAAGATTATCAAGGCCCTTATTCCTTCTCTATGCTTTCAAAGAAGTTCTTGCGTTCTGTTCTTGAGAGAGTTGAGAGAAATGAATGGAAAGGGTCATTATAACCCTCTAATTCCCTCCTATATGAACCCAAAATGACATGGTTTTTTTTTTTCATGTTTGAAAAGCTGGGAAAATGCTAAAATACCCTTGGCGAGAAGAAGCGAAAACTACCCGACCTTTGAAAAATGGATGCAGAGCGGGTTATTGGTTCAAACAACAGCTTGTTGAATGCTATCGTTGGTTCTAGATTCTGAAGTTTACATCATCGGAAAGACCCACGGGAGGATACAATAGTCCGTTGGATCAAAGAGCAGTACATTGACACCTTTTGTTAGAGCAGTGAGAAGAAGCAGCATAGAATGAGTCATCACAACGATGCTTTAGAAGAACTGTGGGTCATTGTATCAAGTGGTGGTCCATAGTGCTGGGGTCTAAGAGAACTAGATGATAGGTAGTAGCAATAGCTTGTTGGTAGTAACCCACGGGCCGTTATTCCCTCTTTTTGTCTCGGGAAAGATCTAAAAATCCCATGAACTCGGGATTCAACAAATGACAGGACGACTCATTGTTAGTTTCAATACGTCTCCTATGTATCATTGTTTCCCCTTGGAAGAAACTAAGCTTCAATCCAAGACCCTCTACAATGGTGTGTTGGTTCACCAACGGTCCGTTGTGCGGGTTGTGCAGGACAAAAATTTTCCTAGCTTTTCCTATATTTTTCATGCAACGTGCGAACTTTGGTCTAGAAATGTTTCGGGGCATATGGCTTCAGACCCTCAAGGATCATTAGTGTATGCAAAGTTCTACAAGTGTGATTTTTGGCTGGGCCATGGCATTCTTGGATATGTGGTATCGAGTGAGGGGCATAAAGGTAGATTCTCAATATTGAAGCGGTGAAGACTTGGCCTAGGCTTTGGTGAACCCATAAGGTAGTGTCAAACTCTTTGGCTTAGTGAGTTACTATCGGAGATTTGTTGAGGGCTTCTCATCTATTGCAACATCTTTGACCAAGTTGACTCAGACGAAGGTAAAGTTCCAATGGTTGGAGGCTTTTAAGAAAAGTTTCCAAAGAGTTCAAGACTCGACTCACTTTTGCACTAGTGTTGACCCTACACGATGGTATCGATGGTTTGTGGTGTATTATGATTCTTAGAGAATTAGATTGGGGTGCATGTTGATGCAACATGGGAAAGTGATAGAATATGCCCCAAGACAGGATGAAAGGTTCATGAAAAGAATTGCCCGACCCATGATCTTGAGTTGGCCACGGTGTTGTTTGCATTGAAGATATGGCGACATTACTTGTATGGGGTCAACATAGATGTATTCATGGACCACAAGAGCTTGCAATATGTGTTTCACGTAGAGGATTAATGACCGAAAAAGGAGGTGGTTGGAGCCATTGGGACTATGATATGAGTGTTCTTTACCACCGGGTAAGGCTAAGGAGTGGTACCATAGATGCTTAGTAGGCTCTCTATGGAGAGTGTGTCCCACGTGGATGAAGGAAAGAAGGAGTTGGTGAAATATGTCCATCGGCTTGAGGTTGGGGTGAGATTGGATGGCTCGACCGATGGCGACGTTGTTGTGCAAAAGCAGAGATAAGAATCATCCTTGGTGACTGATTTGAAGGCTAGACAAGATGAGGATCTAATTTTTGTAAGGTGAAAGAAGCAATTTGGAGTCAGGTGGAAGTCTTCTACCAACGGGGAGATGGGGTGTTGCGGTACTAGGGCCGTTTATGTGTTCCAGAGATATTGATAATTCGATGGACCGGATATTACATGAGCATGGGGTCAATTATTCCTATCATAAGGGTTCCACTAGGATGTATCATGACTTGCAGGAAATATATATATATATGGAACGAAAAGAAGAGAAAGGATATGTAAATTCGTAGCCAAATGTGAGCTTGTCAACAAGTGAATGTCGAGCATCAAAGGCCGGGAAGTGTACATTATGATATTAGAATTCCCACTTGGAAATTGGGAAGATATTAATATGGATTTTATTATAGGCTACCTTGTACTCGCTTAGAACATTATTATTTTATTTGGGAGGTGGTAGACGAGGTTGACAAAGTACACAATTTCTACCGAGTAAAAACCATAGATTCGGCGGATGATTATGCCAAACTGTACATTCAGGAGTTGGTCAAAATTGCATGGTGTGCCCTTGTCTATTACCTTAGGCGAGGTACTCGGTTTACCTCTCGGTTTTGGCGGTCTTTCAAAAAGGCTTGGGACTCAACTTAAACTTAGCACACCATTTCATCAACAAAAAGGATCAATTCGGGCCCGAAGAGGACCATTCAAAATCTTAAGGACATGTTGAGAGTATGGGTGATGAACTTTAAAGGTAGTTCGGATGATCACTTGCCCTTGATTGAGTTCACTTACAATAAGAACTATCACTCCAGTATTCAAATGGCCCGTTCGAGGCTCTTTATGGGAGGAGGTGTAGATCGCTCGTCGGATGGTTTGAGGTTGGTAGAGAAACTATGATGGGACACGATTCAGATCACGAGGCTATGGTGAAAGTTCAGTTGATAAAGACAGGAGCTAAAAGCCGCACGAGTCATCAAAAAGTAATATGCTGATGTAAGAAGGAGCGCTGGAGTTCAAAGTGGATGATTGAGTATTTACGAAGGTGTCTCCCATGAAGGGATTCATGCGGTTCGGAAAGGAAGGAAAACTCAGTCCCCACTATGTTGGTCCCTACAGGGTTATGAAAAGAGTTGGTAAGGTAGCGTATGAGTTGGACTTGCCATCAGAGTTATCTTAAGTTCATCCCATCTTTCATGTATCGCTCTTGAAAAATAGCTTGGTTGATCCATCTTTAGTTATCTAGGTGGAAGAAGTGTTGGTTTGGGAGATAGCCTCGGTTATGAGGAAATTCTAGATGCAATCTTGGATTTTCAAGTTCGGAGTTGACGAACAAGAAAGTAGCGTCAGTGAAGGTGTTATGGAGAAATCAGCATGTTGAGGGAGCTACGTGGGAAGCCGAAGTGGTTATGAGGCTAAATACTCTGTGTTTCCCTACTAACTCCGTTTTTAGTTTGAGGTATGATTTTTTCCTAATTATCTAATCGGGTTACCATATTCAGTTTATGTGCACAAGATTGATTTATGATATGATAGATGTATGTGATGTCTGAATTCTGTTAAGCTATGTAGTTCATTTCGGAGATAATCATTACGCTAGTTTTGAAGGTTTAAATGATCGGTATACGAATATGATGATTGCATGTTGAGTTTTACGTGTGTTTCTAACATTCAGGACAAAGAATGTTCCAAAGGGAGAGATATTGTAATACCCCGAGAACCTAAGGATCATACCTAGGAGTCAAAATGGGGAAAATGTAAAATTGGTGTTGTACATAGAATGAGTGATTTGGACGACTCAAGTCGTCGATTGACTCGTGGGGAGGCCAAAGGAGAGTTTGGAAGTTTCGAGGAAAAAGGTTCCCCACGGGCCTAGCAATGACTCGTGTGGTCCAGAGACCTCACGAGTCAGTTAGGTCAATTATTGGGGTAACGAAGAAAATAGAATAGGTCAGACCAGAGTGTACTTGATAGAAGTTGACCACGACTCATTGAGTTAGGTAATGAGTCATTTGGTCAGTCATTACAAGCCAGGAGTCCGGAAGGCAGTGGACTCAGGAGCTACATGACTAGTTGTTCCCCATTGACAATCCGTCAGGTCATCCGTTAGAGCCATCGCGGTGTTTTCTGCGAATTCGGTAAGGGTCTTTTCATAATTCCTAAGTCCTAGAGGCCTATACTACGTCATTTAAGGCTCGGTTTCTAGGGTTTTAAGAGGGGAGAACCTATTTTAAGCTAATTCATTCCATGCATAACAAACTAGAGAGTTTGAAGAGGGGATTTAGAGCATGTTTTGAATGTATCCATTGCAATCTAATCTTGAAATTCATAAAAGTGGTAGAATCATCCTTCTAGGTATGTAGGGTTATGAGTGGGTGTTCCTTCCTCACCCATGAGCAAATCTCTAGCTACGAGTTAGAAATTCATATGATCAAGTAATGGGATTTTACCCAATTGCATGATTCTTCAATTTCTATATGTGGGCACGATTAGATTATGTCTCTATTGATGGTGTGAAGCTAGGGAAAATTTTAATTGTTTCAATCAAAAAATTGTGTTTTCTAAATTATGAGATTTAATGTCCATGGATGAGAAGTTCATGAAAGAAGAGAATGATGATGAGATTTGATGATAAAGATAATGTTTCTAAAGCTACCCATGATTATGATATTGTTTTCAAAATAAATTTAATAGATCCAAGCATGATAAAGCTTTGGGCAAGGCCCTTATATTTATGATGATGAAGTGATAATTCTAAAGTAACCTTACCACATGATTTTGGAGTAGATGCTCCCACTTATATTTGAGCCTGTGGTATGTTTCGAAATAAAGCTTCTCATATGCATGAGTTCATAGTGAGATGTATGTTTTCATCGGTTCTACGCATGATTTCATTATTGAGCATTGTCAAATGACAATGTTGAGCTTCATTACATACGATTTTGAGTTTATGCATGCTTCCAGTGTTAGCTTCACCAATAGAAGATTTTGAGAGCTTCGTTATATCGATGTAGAGCATTGCATGTTTTGGGGAGAAGGAATTTAGCACAAGCGGACTAAGGGTCGATCACCCTATGCCCAAGAACTATGCGCCAACGTAGGTTGAGCTATCCCTGGCCCTAAGGGGCCATGAGATTGATATCGATATCATGGTTGCGTCCTTAGCCCTGACAAGGTTTGGACGATACGCCACTTGAGTGTGATAGTCGGGACCGGGTAATCTCTATCGTTGTATGTCGGTTACGTGGCAAGTCTCCCATTTTCTATATATGATTCGGATTTGCATATTCATTACTCATGATTATTATTCTAAACATGCATGTACCAAAAGCAATGTTTAACTCATTCTTCATCTTTTCAATAAATGTCATAGTTAGAAGCTTTGAGTCATTTGAGTAAGTTATGATGTTATGAAGCTATGCATTGTAATATCAAAAGATTACCATTTCTTAAGGATTAATGCATGTAGTCCTTCCTCTCAGATTCGATAAGCTTATGATATGTTAAGAAATCTTTAAAATGACTTACTTTACTTAAGCAATTTTACTTACCTTGCATACTCGGTACATTCCAAGCATTTACCACATACTTTCTATGTTGTATCGTTTCATGATACGCACCCGGCTCAGGATCAGCCCCGTTCATAGTCGGTTGTCAGAGTTAGATACTACAGGAGTAGGTGAGTCCTCATCCTTCGAGAAAGACTTTCAGTTTTCCTTATGTATTTTCAGCTTCAATATTGTTGAGTTAGTTGGGGTCGTGTCCCATCAACTCGTCTAGATTAGAGGCTTGTTAGACTTATGTATGTGTTAGCTTCGAATCTTATTCTGATGTTATGTTGATTTAGACTTCCACTTAGTTATATTGATGATTTCTTCAGTTTATCAAATGAGTTAGATGTATGTTTACGCCATGGGTCGACTTGAGATTACGTCGGGGTCCCTTGTCCCGTGTCTACGATGGTCTCCATTCGGTCGTGACATTTTGGGACTTCTTTATGAGCTTTCCCCTTCCCAAGGGGCCTTTAGCTTGATTTCGATATCACGGTGGCGTCCTTAGCCCGGCAAGGCTGGGCGACTCTGCCCACTTTAGTGTGATAATTCCAGGACCACATAAGCTCTATCGTGGCCAATCTAGTTATATGACGAGTCTCCCTATTGTTCCTCATGATTTTAGTTATGCATGTTTATCATTAATGATGTGTTTGTGTATATATATATATATGTTCTAAAGCGGGTTTTACCTAATGTTTAATTTTACTTATGATTTATCGGATTTCGGCTTTTTGGGTAATTCGGGTCAGTTATGATGCCATTGATATTAAGATCACGATTTTAAAAAATAACATCTAGGCCCTACTCTCAAATTTTTATCTTGATTATGTTTTACATTATGCATGTTTAAATTATTTTACTTACTTAAGCGGTTTCACTTACGTTGTATACTCGGTACATTCCACGTTATGTCGCACTCCGTCTGTTGTATTATTTTATGATACGAGCTCCGATCTTCAGAATAAGCCCCGTCACTAGCCATCTTTCGGAGTTAGCATCTAGTCTTAGTTGGTGAGTCCTAATTTGCCAAGGACCTTCCCTTATCAGTTGTTTCAAACATTTCCAATTTTATACTTAGATAGTTAGTTGGAGTCTATTCCCATCAACTCATCAGGCGTATAGGCTTTTCGGACATAGATTATATTATTCGGTTTTAGACTGCGTTTTGTATGTTCATATTTTATGTTATGTTTAGACTTCTGCTCTGATTATTGTGCTGAACTTCCGCTTTATTTGATTGAGTTAGAAATTGTATTTCATTCCAATGATCAGCAGAGTCTCTTGGGGTTCCTTATCCAGGTGTATCGATCCGGGCCTATGTTCGGGTAGTGACAAACCTGGTATCAAAGGAATAGGTTTTACAGTAACCTAAGGTGTTTTGAAAGACAAATTAACTAGAGTCATTTTCATGGGTGTGAAGCGTGCCACACTTATTACAAAGAGGCTACGAGACATTTAGGATATGTTACCTTTTTTCATGATCTATTTTGTGGTGAAATGTCTCTTTATCCTTATAACTCGTACGATTCATGGTTGTTCAATTGTTCCTACCTGTAGAGTCAACAGTAGAAGAAATGGTAATGAAATGGCCACCGGGGCGCAATGGGGACGGTCGGCAACGGGCCCCACTAGAGGGAGAATAAAGGCCACCGAGTTCATGAATCTTAAGCGAGAGAAAGATGACGGACCAAGAGTATGCATTAGAGTTCATTCATCTGTCCAAGTATGCCCTAGAGTTAGTGGTTGATCAGAGGGCTTAGAGTAGGCTGGTTTGTTTATGGGGGTGGCGGACTATCTAGACAAGGATTGTCAAACTGCAATGCTTCATTAAGATATGGATTTTCCTCGGATACGTTTGTATGCGCAGAGATGGAGGCGGTGCATGCGGGGGACAGAGTCCAAGAGCGAGGACAGAAAAATATAGGTTCTCTCAGTCGAGACTAGGTGGTGGGCACGACACTTCGGTCCCACCAACGACCTTCCGCCCCAGCATCTTCAGTAAGTGTGCCATCCAGATCAAGGCGCGACCAGAGGGGATGAGCAGCAGGCTCTAGAGGGTTAAACTGACAAGCGTAGATTCCAGTATTCCAGTTTGTGACCGGTGTGTCTCCATTTTGGTAGGTATAGGTTCCTACTTCGGGTGTGGAAAGCCGAACATATTTTCCAAATATTGTGTCACGCCCCACCTTGGGAGACAGGCGGAGCACTTGGTGCCCTACTAGGTCTACGAATTGACTCAACCAGGCACATGCACTCCACGAGGTGCAGGCTTACTCCCTAATTAAGAAAACAACGGGATATATCTCGCTGTAATTACAACCTCAGAAGCCGACAAGGTCTTATACCCACTGTAAGAAAAGCATTCTTTGTAAACGGCAATAATAGGGATTTCTATGCGAGATAAGACACCGCGATGTCTGCGTTACATGATTGTGGCATCCAGTGCTAAACGCTAAACTATGTGGCCGACACGGCCGCTAGCGACCTAAAGAAGGCCCAATGGCTCCAACACATAAACTAAAACACATATGGGCTACACACATCCACCAATAGCTAACTACAAGGAAATAGAAACAATTGCAAGCCTCTAGGAGTAATATGATGGTCGGGGATAGGACCCGGCCTACCCAAAACTATACAATTAAATGAAGTAAACCTTCTATCTATAAGATCCATGGGAAAGGAGTGAGCCTTTCTAACAGTGGTAGAAGGCTGAGGACCGACTCCTCATCTATCCGCACCTACGGGCAAGTAATGCAGCACCGCGAAGGGCGTCGATTACAATATGTATTAATATGTAAGCAATAATTGTACCAATGATTAAAATAAAGAGATAGAAACTGAGAATACTGAAGCAGGAAGATAGAGATCATACACGAGATAATTAAAATCTCTATTATCTAATTTGTAAATAACTAAAGCATTACATCCCCAGAAGTAAGCGGAAGGTACAACCAGCTTGAGAATAACCCCCTGGGGCCCCCATAAGCCCAGGTGAGTACACTGCAATCTGCATACCCCTAGAAGGTTATAATGGGTCAAATGGTTGCTAGGGCAGCCCTCCTAGTCCCTGGAGTGCGCAGGTGAGCCTTCTACGGCCCACGACTATAGGCGTATGCGAGTCTAGTGGACTCGATATTTGCACCCCGGGCACCAGGCTCGATGGGGGTGTGGTGCCAATACAACTTGTTATATTCTAGCTATTGAATGGAATGTATGAGGACCTGGGACCTCATCTTCTTCCCTAGAAGGCGACATACCCTTTCCCGTTGGCGACATCATCTCGCACGACGGGCGTCAACACGGCTAGTAACCACTGGGGTTGGTCACGGAGGAAGCTATATAGCCAACTCAAATCCCAAGGCTAAACGTAGAATACTAGTCTCATCTACTTTGACAATAACAAATCATTATTAACATACTTATGATTCTCTCATTGGGATTTCAAGCGAGTTATAATGGTAAGGAATCTAACTAGCAGAAAGAATTGCCTTAACATACCTAGATTGATGATTTCTGCTTAACTGGTGAGTATTATATTCGTATTCAATTGCTTTTTTATCAATTGAAATCTTTTTACTGGAAAAATGAAACTAGTTTCGGTACTAAATTTTGCAAAAAATGATAACTTTATATGATAAATATTAACTATATTTCAACTTAACGATACACGGTCGAAAATGCATAATTTCTTGAAAGTCCAGAAAGGATAAATGCTTACTTGAAGCTTGTGATCATGCAGAAATTAGTTTGGAGAAATTCCAACAATTTTAGCCTGGGGGTTACGTTTGCGGGAGAATTTCGTGAAAATAAGTCCATGGCCACTCTTAAAACTGACCTTAAAATCGATACCCAAAAGTTAATTTGAATTTGGACGGCGCTTCATAGCGTAAATCGCGGCTTAAAGTATTTGATTTCATCGTGGGTTACCTTCTCTAGCCATGGCTAACATGTAAGAAATGAAATGAAATGAAGGGGAAAAGGTTTATATAGGTGACGCCGGTGAGCGGGGGGCTCCTAGTGCCTCTCAAGCCGCCAAAATCCCCGGCAGCTCGCGCCACAAAGAACCAGTGGACGGGCGCACCGCATTGGCTGGTGTCCTGCCGGCTGGCGCGTCGCGCTGGCCCGGCGCAGCTGCCCTTCTAGCTCAACCCGACTTTTGAAGTTTCTCTACACGTCATGCATTACTCCCTTTATTTATTTCCAATCCCATGCGTAAACCTACTATTCGTTAAATTTTACAGCAGTGTAACATCCTTGCCCCCTTAGGACCATTCGTCCTCGAATGCCTACTTGGTTTACAAGTGTTTATCTCTTTTAGGACTATTATACTGGAAAAATTTTGGCCGAGTATCACATAATATGGGTTATCCAAAAATCATTATACGTAGAAAAGTCAATTCAATTTTATATGCCATCACAACAACCCTTTCATCATCAATTTGTAATCAGCTAAACAATTCAATCAAACATAAAGCAATAATAAACAATTAAATCAACATTTTTACCTTAACTACATAATTTGGAATACGTCTTGGAACAATGAATCATTATTTAGATTTCATATCGTCTCGACTTCCAAAGTCATTTCTTCTCTATTCTTGTTTCTCCACGGTATTTTAACAAAGGCAACATCCTTAGTCTTCAACCTACGAACCTGCCGATATAATACTTAATACTAGGACTTCTTCATAAGCTAACTCCTCCGGTAATATGGACGTCCTCAACTATGGCATAGCTCAGGGCTGGTCCCTACGCACTTAGTGGTATTGTCACATGAAAGACCGGATGAACGAATTCTAATTCTAAAAGGCAAATATAGCTCGTATGCTATCTGGCCTACTCTCCGAAGGATTCTATAGGTCAATAAACCTTGGGTGGAGCTTTCCCTTTTTGCAAATCTCATAACACCTTTCATAGGAGAAACTTTGAAATGCAATCACCTACGTCAATCCAGGTTCCTCCGTCGCACATCGGCCACGGGATTTACGGCGGCTTTGAGCTGTCAACAGAGCGTTCTCTGATAAGCATCACCTTCTCTTCTAACTGATGGATAATATCTGGTCCAATTAATCCCGATTCTCCTACCTCGAACAAACCAACCAAAGGTATAAATTTCCTCCCATATAAGGCCTCATAAGGCGCCATTTGAGCAGAATGATAATTGTTATTGTAAGAAAATACAATAGAGGTAAGTGTTCATCCCAGCTTCCCCTAAAATCTAGCACACATGCCGTAACATATCCTCGAGCATCTGAATTGTACGTTCTGGCTGCCCGTCTATTTGAGGATGGAAGGCCATACTCGAGATTAACCCGCTCCTAGGCCCCTCTAAAGGGATGCAAAATTTGGCAGATTGTAAGCCAAGCTCCCCCATCGGAAATAATTGGTAACAGAACACCATGCAATCGGACTATCTCTTTGATATATAGTTCATTATGGTCTTCAACTAAGAAAGTAGCCCTTACTGGCAGAAAATGAGTTTATTTCATCAGCTTTGTCAACAATCACCCAAATCGAATCAAATCTACATTAGGTACGGGGTAGCCCAGTCACAAAGTCCATATTGATAACTTCCCATATCCACGAAGGCACTGCTATCTCCTGTGTTAATCCAGCGGGTCTTTGATGTTCTGCCTTCACCTGTTGGCAATTAGGAAATTGAGCTACAAGTGCGCTCCTCATTTTTTCGTGCCATTACCAGTAAATTTCCTTTATATGCATGATACATCTTTGTTGAACACGGGTGAAGAGAGTAAAGGGAATAATATACCTCGCCCATGATCTGCTGGCGAAGCCCTGCCATATCCAACACACAAAGGAGACCCCTATACCTTAAAACCCCATCTTGATTTACCTTGAAATACTTGCTACTTCCCCTCGCCCGGACTTATTTCTTAGCCGAACTAGTTTAGGGTCTTCATACTGCCGTCCTTGCGGCCTCCACAACCAACGATGACACTGTAGTATTCTAGATCACTGTTCCAGTATCTCCCGAATCTACTATTCGAACGACTAAACTGGCTCACTAATGCAACTCTCGAGAGCCAATTCCCTACGTTCGGGCTTCAAATATACCAAAATTCCCATGGATTTATGACTAGGGCATCTACTACAACATTGAATCTTCCTGGGTGATATAAAAGTTTCACATCATAGTCCTTCAACAGTTCTAACCAGCGACGCTACCACCAAATTCAACTATGTGAAAAAGATATGTTGGAGGCTCTTATGATCGGTAAGGATGTCCACGTGCACTCCATACAAGTAATGTCTCCAAATTTTTCAAGGCATGAACCACCGCGGCTAATTCCAGGTCATGGGTGGGGTAGTTCTTTTCATGTTTTTTTTTTTTTTTTTTTTCTTAGTTGTCTCAAAGAAGACAAGAATTACCTTACCGTGTTGCATCAAGACACACCCCAATCAACACTTGAAGCATCACAATATCTTGCATAACCCTTTGATCCTTACGGCAAGGCTATTACTTGTGTTGAGGTCAATCTGTTTTCCAACTCTTAGAAGCTCTGTTCACATGCTTTAATCCAGTGAAATTTAGCTACTTTCTAAGTTAGCTTGGTCAAGAGCGCTGCTAATGTAGAAAATCCTTCCATAGACATACGTATTACCCGACCAACCCGAGGAAACTACGTACCTCGGTCGAGTGGTAGGTATGGGCCATGTTTTTACGCTTCAATCTTCTGCAAATCTACCTGTATACTAGCATATGAAAAAATGTGGCCCAAAAAGGCCACTAAATTCAGCCAAAATTTACATTTAGAAAACTTGGCATATAGTTGGCGATCTCAATTTAGACCTTGTTCGTAGATGAGCACGAACCTTAAATCAATCTTTGAAATACTTTGCCTCTTATAACTGATAAAACAATTCATCTATTCTACAGGAATTGAATATTTATTTTTAATAGTGACTTTATTTAAGCACCGATAATCTATACACATACGGAGGAGCGAGTCCTTCTTTCTCACATATAGGCGCACACCCTATGGTGAAGTACTTGGACTGATGAATCCTTTAAAAAGATCCTTCAACTGTTCTTTCAATTCTATAAGCTCGATAGGAGCCATTCTGTATGGAGGAATGGAAATTGGCTGAGTACCTGGTAGTAGATCGATAGAGAAATCAATTTCTCGCTCCAGGGGAATACTAGGAAGTTCATCTATGCTAGACATAATCTTAACATTTATCCTCAATAAAACATGGAACTTTAAAGATTAAATTGAGCTTAACATACTGCCTCAAGACTTTTAAATAGTTTGTGGACTCATTCGATTCACAACACACGAATCGTGCTTAAAGAATGATAGACGGAGACACTTGCACCTTTCTCTGATGAACTTTTCTCTAGCCGATTTCCCATCTCATTGATCAACCTTCAGTCTCCTTAAACCTGTGGTTTTCTAAGACAACAACAATCTTAATCTATAGCAAAAATTGCAGCCAAAATAAATAACCAGAGGAGGCGGTCACAATAGCAACAACACATGGCAACATGAACAACATTTATCCATTTTCTCAACTAGTTTTCACTAACTTTTGAGGGAGAAACAAGAGGGAAATTGTACCTTAGTTTTTATGTAATTCTACCCCTCCATATTAAGTATAATTCTAGCAAAATAAACAGCCAAAACACCTAAGGAAAACCAGCAAAACTCAGCTAACAAACAGTCCATTGTGATTCATTTAGTTGCCAATTTCCAGATATTCTCTTTGCAATTTGAGAGGTTTAAAAGGGCGAAATCCTTACCTTTTCTCTGATTTCAACACCTACTCAAGATGGATATATAGGCAGTCCAAATATATTTGGAAATGCAGAAAGCTTCTTAAAAACCTTGCCAAAATGAGCTCCAAAACAGTCTCTAACATACTTGGCAAGGTAATCTCTAGCTTATCTTGTGATTTTCTTGAACTTTGGTTGATGTTCCTCCTTATTTTCTTTGTCCTAACTGCTGGAATTGAGAGAGAAATGGAATCCTTAGCATGCTGGTCAATTTAGATTTAGCTGAAAATATTTTCTACAAGTGAAAAATCAGATTTTAAGAAAATAGGGCGGTGGAGGCCTTGGGGCGTCATGCGGTGTCACCGCTTGCGATGCTTCGATAAAATACCCATAACTTCTTACTCCGAACTCCAATTGATAAGAGGTTTGATGTTATGAAAACTAGACTCAAAGTCGCTTAATTTGATAGGTTGTGGGGCTTCTAATTCATTATATTTTTGGAGATATGATTATTTAAATTTGAACCTTACTTATGAACTTGGATACTCTTTGATTTTTGATCGTTCACATTTCCCTTGTCATCTACGACAAATATACAACCCATAATTTCCTTAACCTTTTATAAAAACATCAAATAATCACAAAAAATTTTCTAGGGTGTAATATTAACTCCTCTTTGGAGGTATCTATGGGCTCGTGGTGTATTGTGATGCTTCAAGGGTCAGACTTGGGTGTGTATTGGTGCATCATGGGAAGGTTATATCAAATGCTTCTAGACAGCTAAAGGTTAAAGAGAAGAAATACCTGACCCATGACCTTGAATTTTCTGCGAGGTGGTATTCATGTTGAAGGTATGGCGACATTACTTGTATGAGGTTCATGTGGATGTGTTTACGGACCGGAAGAGCTTAGAATATGTGTTCACGTAGAAGGATCTCAGTCTTCGGCCAAGAGGTAATTAAAGATACTCAAGGACTATGATATGAGTGTGCTTTACCATCCGGATAAGGCTAATGTGGTAGCGGGCGCACTTAGTAGACTCTCCATGGAGAGTGTGGCTCATGAGGATGAAGGGAAGAAGGGTTTGGTGAGAAGGATGTGCATCGACTACCGCAGGTTGGGAGTCAGGATGGTTTACTCGACCGATGGTGGTGTAATGGTTCATAACGGATCAAAATCTTGTTTGGTAACTAATGTAAAAGCTAGGCAAGATGAAACCCCATTTTGGTTTATTTAAAGGAAGCTATGTAGAATCAGTAGGTAGAGGTCTTCTCCCAAGGGGAAATGGGGTACTTCGATACTAGGGTCGCTTATGTGTTTCGAATGTTAACGATTTGAGAGCCGGATGTTGCACGAGGCTCTTGGATTCAGGTATTCTATCCACCGGGGTTCCACCAAAATGTACCATGACTTACGGGGAAATCTATCGGTGGAATAGCATGAAAGACTATCAAATTTGCATACCACAACACCTATCATTCCAGTATCCAGATGGCACCATTCGAGGCTCTTGATGGGCGTAGGTGTAGGTTGCCCATTGGATGGTTTGAGGTTGTGGCGAAATGATAGGACGATTTGGTTCATGAGGCAATGGGAAGGTTTAGTTGATAAGGGACAGGTTGGACCTTGCCCAGAGTCCTGAAATTCCTATGCCGACTTGAGGACGAGAGAGAAATTAGATTTTGAGATCAATGATTGGGTATTTCTGAGAGGTGTCTCCCATGAAGGGAGTGATGAGGCTCGTAAAGAAGGAGAAACTTAGTCCCCTCTATGTGGGCCCGTACCGTATTGTAAAACGTGTTGGCAAGGTGCCTTATGAATTGGAGTTGACCTTAGAATTAGCTTCTGTGCATCTTTTATTCCATGTGTCACTCTTGAAGAAATGTTTTGGTGATCCAACTCTATTTGTCCCTATGGACGACGTTGGGGTGAAAACCGGCCTCAATTATGAGGAGGTTTCGGTAGAAATATTGGATCGTTAGGTTCGAAGACTAGAAGTAAGGAAGTAGCTTTAGTTAAAGTGTTATGGAGGAATCAACATGTTGAAGGAGCCACCTGGGAATCTGAAGCAGATATAATGGATAAATACCCACATTTATTCTCTAACGGCTCGGTTTCAGCAATTATCGATTTTGACCTAAAACCTTAGTTAGTTTTTCATGTTTAGTTCATGTGTTCAAGCTTATTTTATGCGTAGGGATGTATGTATGATTCATTAATTCAGTTCAACTATGTAGTTTGAATCGGAGGTAGTAATTGATAGTTTTAGGCTTAAATGATCAAAAATACAAATATGATGATTGCATTTCTCTAATTTTCTATATATTTTCCAACATTCGAGGATGAATGTTCCCCGAGAGATATTGTTATATCCCAAAGCCACAGGTCGAGGCCCTGTAGGGAAATGAAAGAAGAAAAACCTAAAATCTTGCACCGGAGCCGCAGAATGAGTCGTGAGGAGACTCGTGAGGAGATCCCACAGGGTGTGATGACGACTTGTGGGGTAGGCCGGAATGAATTCAAAATTTTGGAAATGGGATCCCACAGACGTGACCACGACTCATGGTCGAGCCACACGAGTCGTTAGGTTGGTCGTGGGGTGGGTGAAATAAGGAAAATGACGAAGGAAGCTGGGGCACTCGACGGGAAGATCCCGAGTCTGGTCTGTCCCCACGATTCATAGGAGTAGTCGTGACCATGTAGGGAATAATGTATCTGAGGCTAAGGCAGTGTACATCACAGATGGTGACCATGAGTCGTGGTTCACCTGGAAAAAGTCTTAGTCACCTGGAAAGAGTCTTTAAGTCATCGTGATGAGCCTAGGAGACTTGAAGAGGCGGTGTACTCAGTCAAGCCACGAGTCGTGGTCGGAGGACGAGTCGTTAGGTCCCCCGTCGGGACCATCTGGAAGTTATTTTCTACGAAGATAGTAAGGGCTATTTCGTAATCCTAAGCTTCTAAGGCCTACAATACATCTTTTTGAGTTATGAAGGATGACTTTCAAAGGGGTTAAGTTCTTTTAGGCCTTATTCATTCCTGCGTAAGGTAGAAGGTTAGAGAGCGTGATCAAGCTGAGTGTTCTTCAATTTCCTTTCAAATTCTATTGGGCATCTGAAAAGTGTAAGGATCAGCTGCCAACAGGTATGTAGGGTTATGAATGGGTGAATTCTTTCCACACCAGGCCCAATCCACATCCAAGTCATATGTCCTATGTCTAGACTATGGGGTTTTAACCCAATGCACGAATTTCCTAATTCTTTACATGGGTATGATTTAAATATGTTTATACCAATGAATTATGAAGCATGGGCAAGTTTTATAATGTTTTCAACTAAAAATCATATTTCTAGCTTTATGAATTAAAAGCCCATATATGAAATGTTCATGAAAGATGAGATTTGTGATGAATTTATGATGATGATTAGATGTTATGATGAAAAGCATGTTTCAAGCTATCCATGTTTATAATCATATTATCGATATGAATTGAGTATTTTCAAGCATGATAAATGTTGGTAGGCAATGCCTACATGTTTAAGTACGATTGATGATTTCTCGAATTAAGCTTACCACATTGTTTTGGAGCGAAGACTACCAATATTCTTTCAGCTTGGGGTATGTTTTGAGCTAAAGATTCTCATGTGCATGATTTCACAAATGAGATGTATTGGATCATTGAGCTTCATCAATAGATGATGTTGAGCTTCATTGAATAACGATGTAGAGCATATGCATATTTTTGGGAGTAATGTCTAGCACTGAGCAGGCTAAGGGTCGATGACCCTATGCCTCGAAACATACACCAACGTAGGTTTATACATAATGACTTTGGGACCTCCCTTGTGAGATATCCCCATACCTATTGGCCAATGAGCATGATATTGATATAATGGTATGGAGTCCCTAGCCTGTCAGGCTTTTGACAGCTCTATCCACTTGAGTATAATAGTTGGGACCACATAAGCTCTATCGCTTGGTATGTCTGTTAAAATATGAGTCTCCCATTGTTACTCATTATTTCAGTTATGCATGTTCATTACTCATAAGTTTTATATATATATAAGCATGTTCTAAAGTAGGCTTGACTCAATGTTTGGCTTTACTTATAAATATCAAATTTCAGCTTTGAGTCAATCGGTTATGTTATGATATGTTATGATTATATGTTATGTTATAATGAAATCATGATTTCAGAAAGATTGCATGCAAGCCTTACTTTTAGATTCTTAATGTTTATGTTTTAAATTATGCATTGTCATAAAATGATTTTACTTGATTAAGCGGTTTTTACTTACCGCATACTCGAGTACATTCCACGTACTACCGCATACTCCATGATGTATCGTTTCATGATACAAGACCCAACTCTCAAGTTCAGCCCCACTCATAGTTAGTGTTCAGAGCTAGCACCTTCATTTTGGGTGAGTCCTCATCTCCCGAAGAATAGACTATTGATTCTCTTCCACGCATTTTAAGTTTCAGCTTGTTGAGTTGGTTGAGGTCTTGTCCATCAAATCGTCATGTTTAGAGGCTTTTCACACAAAGGATGTATTCTGATTCGGATTTTGTATTCTGATTTATGTTTAATTTAGACTTTCCTCTCACAGTATCTTGTTAATTCTTCAATTTTATTGATTAAGTTAGATGAATACTTATGTCATGGGTTGACTTAGGGTCTCTTAGGGCTCCTTGTCCCGTGTTGCGATCAGCCTCCGTTCGGGTCGTGACAGAAGTCCAAGTTAAGAACTTTGTAAGCATCATCTAACATATGTTTCCGTTAAATTCGGAGGTTCTTTTGACATGAAATCAATGAGGCAACATCGTGTCTACCTAGTTCTCCACTTTTAGACATCTTATTATTCGAAGGTAAGGTTTCTTAGACTTAATTCAGTATTGATTTAAGTTCTAGAGTTGCTTTTAGAGAAGTATTTACAAATATTAGAGTTTTTCCATATTGTTAACTACTTGAAGGCTATTTAAGTATGGTTTTGGTTGATGTATAGCGGTAAGTACTAGAATACAGGTGTGGAAGTCTTATGGAGATTTCGAGTTGAATACGAGAATATGTAAAGGCATACTTTCTTTACGGTCGCAAGAATTCGTGTCATAGTGACAATCACGGAAAGTAATTATGCCATATAGTAGTCTTGAGTATCGATATAAAGTATTGTTGAACCAAATGTCACGCCCCAAAACTGGAGGACAGCACGACTGGCTCCCGATACCTGACTGATAGGGAAGCCAACTATATAGCATCTATAAGCGTAACACCTAAGCCTTCTAGGAAACTGTACAATTGAAATTTGGAGTAAATATACGGATCCATAAGGTCTCCAGCTACCACAAAAATATGAAATGCTGATAAGGCCATGACTATGCTAAACTAAGCAAAAGGAAAGATGACAAGGCCACAAACTGAATAATACTATACATACTAAGTCTACAAAGCCTCTAATGAGTAAACTAACTTGATGGTCGGAGCAGGGGGCTACGACCTACCCATAACTATAACATAAAACTCAAAAAATGACAATACTGTCCAGAATAAAGGAGCATCCAACACATCCGTGATCTCACGAATCGCTACTACAACTGGCAATCCCGGCCTCTGCCTGCATTAGCCACAAATACGGGTCCCGGCCGAAGGAACGTGATTATGAATGAAACGTACTAGTATGTGAGGTTGAAAACGTAAAAATATAAGATAGTAATGATAAGCCAGGCAAAACTAAGAATAGAAACAACCTTGAATCCCTTGAAATCGAAACCTAATAACTCAATAATGAAAGTGCAAATGCAATGAACTAATGCATAAGCAAAGCTATAACTATAATGTCGGAAGCCAAACAACCATAAAATTCATGTAAAAATGCCTCCGGAGTTGATGTACCACCTTTGAGGGTATAATAAAAATATCTACAGCTGGTGTACGCGCCAGGAGCCAAATAAAATATCTCCATTCGGTATACAATACTAGGAATAACGGGAAGGGTCGGAGGCTTTGCCCGAACATCGTGAACTGCAAATGTATGACAATGCACACTTTTGCTATCAATTTTCTAGCCCGAAGATAGGAAATAAACCTACCTTTTAGCGTGGGTGTACTACCTTTCCACTCCCGTACTGCCTCCCCTGGAAAGTGGAATCGGACAATCTTGGTCCAATATTCAACATTCGTATAACATGGAGCTAACCAATCCATACCTATAATGGCATCAAAATCAACCATTTCTATTTCTATCAAATGCATGCTTAGTCGGCAGGCAACCTCTGTACCCATTACCCTTCTGGCTGTAATAGAGTCACCAATGGGTGTAGACACTGAAAAGGTCGCCAAAGCAATTATGGCATAATACTAAACTTTCGAGACACTAACGGTGTAACATAAGACAAGGTGGATCTTTGATCTATCAACACGAAGCGGGATGAGCAAATGTTCGGCATACACCTTAACAACATCTAAATGGCGACTCTGACTCCTGTCTCCCGGTAGTGCATAAAGTACAGTCTGGGAATGCACTTGAACCGGAGAGCCCCTGATCTACCTCGACCTCTACCGACTGAAACTAAGGGCCTACGCCCTTCCGGGGGAATCTAGAGGCTTCGTGATCCTTAGGACCTATCATGTATCGATCCCGATCACCTTGACCCCAAGCTAGACAATTCCCTCATCTAGTGACCCTCTTGTCCACAAATGTATATGTGTGGAACCATACCTACATGCTCCGGAGTGGCATTTGACTGCAAATAGGACAAAGTGGTATTGTAAACCCACTCGCTGCTCCACTCCCTGCTGCCCATTGTGAACCTCTTTTTGCTCGAGAACCTTCGCGAGCTCTGGATGCCCTCGGCGACTAGACTGCTCCTCTTCCGCAGCGGTGGAGGCGAGGGTCTAGGCGACCTATCTGATAACCGTGGCCGAGGTCCTTTCGAGGCCTCCTCCTTTAATTCACCTAGTTTGTCCACGCGGCACTATCACGACTTGTCCTCCAAATCTCCCGTTGCAGTATGCGATACCCCGCCGTATTACGAGCAAAAATACTGCACACGGGCGATATCCATATCCTCCGTAGTGGCTGTGATGCAGGTCTCAGAAATATTCAGGTTCCAGCCCCATAATAAAGCAGTGTACCCTATCTGACATTGTTTCTACAAAGGCGCGCATATGAGCCAAGGAATAAACGCATGGCATATTCCGGACACTCATCGACCCCTTCTCCAAGTGTAGGAACTGATCAATGTTCGTCGGTCTAGATGACTACACGCAAATGCATATGGTCGAACAAGTAGCCAAATGGATCCAAGTAAGCCAAGTATCAGATCTCATAGGATTGGACCAAGGTAACAATCGAATCAAGTGTCAATGAACTTTAACTCTATAAATACGGACAGCGGCTATGAACTTTAACTCTAAAAATACGAGAGAAACGTGTAAAGAAGATTTTGGGATTTTGTTTCCTAATTATTACTAAATATAAAATGAATATACAATTTGAATCTGAACTATAGTTATGAGCATGCTGAGGCTTAAACGAACATGTGAGAGTAATTTATCGATACAATTTGATTAATCTTTCCTTCGGTTTGCTAGTCAAAATTATTGCATATGGATTAAAACTCGTATTTAACCCAACTTAAGAATCATAGACCTTCCATCTACATTTCTACATGATAAAGAAATTCATGTTCTAACCATACAAACCCGATTCCATAATTGACTAATATGACTTTCAGGTATATTTCTATCCTGAAGGTAAATCAATTCTCAATTTTCCCAAACTAAGAAAAGACCATATCCTATCAATTCACAACTTTCCAATTTCTTTCTCTTTGGTGAAACCAGACTTTTAGATATACATTAACATTGGCCACACATTAATGCATTAAGAACAAGAATTAATAGAACAACCATGGAAGAAAAGATGAAAAACCAAAATGATCAATAATTACATTTCTACTACAAATGTTCTTAACCTCAGCAAGAAGTGAATTTAGCCACTCATTTGTGGATTAAATATCATCAAATGTAAATCATACAAACAATTGAAATAAAGGTGAAAGAGAATGAGAAGAATGATCTTGGGCATATTTATATGCCCAAGTGATACTCAAATGCGTCGTTTTGTCTTGCTTATCTAACAATGTTTGTACATTCTCATGTAAATTGTAGGAAAGTGTGAATTTATACTAACCAACATGATTAGCGTTGTTTTGCAGGAAAAATGTACTTTTATGAGCTAGATGCATGTTGGGAGGAATCGGAAATGGACTCGGAAGGCGAGCAAGGAATAAGGGGGCTCCGTGATGGAGCCGTGTCACTTGCCATCGCGGATGCATTCTGTGGGAGGATTAGAATTGGCAACAATTCCCGAGAGAAGGTCCGCACATTCGTGCCGTGGCACGTTGGACCTAATTACACGGAACTTGACATTCCAGTGAAGGTTCGCATTACCGTACCGTGTCACCTTGGGCAAGCTCCACGTTGCATGCCGTGCCACGTTGGGGATAACTACTTTTGGACGACCAAATTCGAGAGAGCTTCCATGTTTGCGCCGTGTCACGGGCGGTGCTCCGTGATGCACTCCGTGACACATTGCTTGTTATTCCGGGGAAAAATTCCCACCGGTATAAATAGAACACTTAGGTTCATTTTTAATTATTTTGACTTGGTGGAGCAAGAACGTGGGTTACAAGCAGTTGAGGGGACGAAAATCTTAGGGTTTCTCTCTATCTCTTTCTCCTTTCTTTCCAATTGTTTGTATAATTTACACTCATTTAATGATGTTTTAATCCACAAATGAGTGGCTAATTTCACTTCTTGCTGAGGTTAAGAACAATTGTATTGAAATGTGATTGTTGATCATTGTTTTTTCTTTTCTTCCATGGTTGTTCTATTAATTCTTGTTCTTCTTTGCATTAATGTTTGGCCAATGTTAATGTAAATCTAAAAAGTCCGGTGTCACTCAGAGAGCAACGAAATTTGGAAAGTTGTGAATTAATAGGATATGATAATTTTCTTAGTTTGGAAAAATTGAAATTGATTTACCTTCAGGATAGAAATATACACGAAAGTCGTAATAGTCAATTATGGAATCGGTTTTGTATGGCTAGAACATGAATTGCTTCTTATGCGAAATGTAGGTGGAAGGTTCATGATTCTTAAGTTGTGTTAAATACGAGAGTTTTAATCCATAGGCATAAGTTCCGACTAGCAACTTGAGAAAAGATTAACCAACTTGTATCGATAATTAATTTCTCTACATGTTCGTTTTAGCCTCAGCATGCTCACATTCATAGTTTTCAGCTGTATATTCATTTTATACTTAGTATAAATTTAGATAACAAAATATAAAAACTTTTCTTTACATTGTTGTACGCATTTTTGGGGAACACAGTTAATTGACACTTGAGTAGATTTGCCCCGTAGTCCGAGTCCACAGTGGGAACGATACTTAGCTTACTTGAGCCGATTACTACTTGTTCGACCACGTGCACTTGCGTGTAGTCATCAAACCAGAGACGAACAAGTTTTGGCGCCGTTGCCGAGGAGCGGCAATTGGCAAAATTTTTCTTAAGTGTTAGTTTACAAATTCTAATAAGTGCTGACAACTTGGTCTTGAATTTTGGTTTTAAATCCCTTTTGATTTTCGATACCCTTCTTGACATGACATCGTGGAATACAATTGGTTTAAATGGTGGATACTCATATTTTGCTTGAATCTTGTATGAATTTCGGAGGACACCACTTTAGCTGGCAACAACGTAACACGTGTAACGCTATGTGGTGGTCAAGATGGCCATTGGGATGGCTGTCCGAATGCATACTCCTCCCCCGTGAGCCCCTACTATGATCCTTCTTGTTTTTGATAAATATAGGCACGTTGAAAATGAGGACTTGGGACTCCAAGCCCGAATAGAAGACATCTTTGAAACAACTCCTTGAAATCGAAGCAATGAAGGAGGCAATGGCAGCTTATTGATAGTACGGGAAGAGGAGAATGCGAGCTCTAAAAGATGAGCGTTAAATTCACGAAGATGATTGCTGAGGCTGAAGCTTGTGATAAATTGCAGGTAACAGTTGTAGGCGATATTCAAGAGGAACTACAAGAGGAAGAAAGGGTGAATTTTCATATGAAGCACGACAATTAGAATCTCTTAGTGTCCCCGATGGAGGCTCCACACTTTTGGAAAATCCATTCGGGGAAGAAGAGATGAGTATACCCATTTGGCACTACTGGAGAGACAGATGTTGATTTGGAGAAGGTGTATACACGTAAGGAGGTCAATCACAATGCAGATTTAGAGTTGACGTGGATGGGACCCCACTTTCGAAGCATTTTCTGAGTTTGGTGGAGCGACATAGAAATATAGTCTTCCAAGCCAATAGAAATATGTCTAGAGGAGGACCAAGCACACATATATTTTGGAATTTGCTTATTTCAATAGACAAAATGACTTCACTTACTTAAGGACCAATAAACGTCAAAGGCGACATTTACTGCTGAGGTCGACGAATTTTCACCACCACCCCTAGAACATAAAGAAGTGAGAGAAGAAATTAGGGTGAGATTCAGATCCTCAAGGTGGAGGAAAAGCGGTGAAACGTAATACGTCGTGCCATGACCGTAAAATTAGGGCGCTGCTTGGGAGGCAACCCAAGGGTACCATGGGTACTGTTACACACCGTAAGATTCCCGGCACCTAGATGGCCTATTCGCGCGTTGGTTAAGCATATTTAAAAGCCATCGTGCTTAGAAAAGAACCCAGGAAAGATCGAATGAGAAACCACAATGAACCATCATAGAAGGAGCCGGGGCAGAGTCCCCCCGCGTGGCACCGTGTCATTGAAATTGGGGCCGCGTTGGCTCCATGACACGTTGAGCCCTGTCCAGGCCCAAGAATATAAGCCCCCACTTCGGTTTAATTGATCATTTTACATGAAAGATTTCCAGAAATATCATGAGAGAGCGAGAGAGAGAACGAAGGAGATATTAAATTGTAAAGTCGTTACGCTGCCAAACGTAGTTCAAATCTAGAAATTAACCTCGTGCCAGGGTATTTGGCAGCAGGGAGCATTCTTATGGATTTTGTTTCGCGAAAGTCAGCCGGCGGGTGTTCGAGCTACCGGACAAGAGTAAGTAGAATTGCTCCAAACTAGTGTCAATGTGCTTCTAGCAGTAAAGTGAATACTTCTCCCTTTTGGACTTCTGAAAAAATTGCAAGTTTTCGATCGTCTTTCGATAAGCCTAAGTTTAGGCTATAATTATATCGAAAGTGGCGTTTTCTTTTAGAATAGTGTTGTATTTAGTACTAATTGACGTGTATGAATGCGGTTAGGGAGAAATAGGCTGGAGTACTGACCGAGCTTTGTCCGACGAGTTGGATAACTCGAGTTAAGGTATGTAAAGCAGTTTCTTCGGCAAGTTAGTAACTTTAGCCTTGTATATCATAGTAGACTCCGTAATAGAACTCCTGGAGTTGAATATTGAATATTGAGCAAGTTTAGTAAGTACGGTTGCGTTGTTATATACGTATTCGATCAGAAAGTTAGAAAAGCATACGCCAAATGGCGGTTAGCATTCCCGGATCTAGTACTTAGCCTATTATATGATTAGAAAGCATGTTTTTAGAATAATATGATACGGAATAATCGAGAATAGAAGTCAGTAGTAAAGTCGGATAGACGAGACGATATTGGCTACGAGATTAGCCATTGGACGAGATGATATCTTGGCTACGGTGCCATTCGGACAGAAAGTATCTTGGCTATGATTAGCCATACGAGTTAGATAAAGATTACGGTATCGGTATAAACGGTAATGAATCGGATAAACACGAGAAAGAGATCGAGAATAAGAAATCGATTTCGAGATAGTATTTTCGAGTTAAACATGCTTGCTATTTATATGTGCTATTTGTTTGTTGAGACTTGATGTTGTCGTGAGGAGGCATCTTATTGGCGTCCTCATCGCCCACAGGTTGTGTCGTGTCGCCTGCGGCGGGTAGGTTTACGTCACTCCAAGAGGTAGCATGCCGTCCCCGATTTGGACGAAGATGGGATGAAGCTTTCCCCGTATCGCGTCACATTCGGCACTACGGTACGAATAGCCACCTGACAGCGCCCAGCGCCCCGGGGAGCAAATACGGTTCGATTACGAATGCGGTATAGAGTCCTGGGACTGAGACACGGTTATTTATATTGGAGGCTATGGCCCGAGCCGGAACCAGCGGGGGCGGTAGAGGTGCTCTAGTTCCTTGAACGAGTGGAGCTTGTATATCGATATTGGCTCTTGCTTTGCTACTTGTATATCTATTTATGTGTTATATATACTAGTTGATAGACAACGAGGCCGTGCGTCTGGTGCGCTTACGCCTGTCGGTCTGAAGCTTGATTCAGTTCATATCAACTTCTTGATTCGGTTATCTCTGCTACTCTACGAATTGCTAGCTATGTTATCATTGGGTTGCATTCGGTTGTTTCGGTTTCTTTGCATACTCGTGCAGCTGATGCCGCGCCCGATGGTATTTGCATTACCTGCAGGTACTCATAGACGAGGAGGCGATCCCTCGTGACTCCAGCCGGCTATAGTGTCATCGGCTCTGTCATCGGAGCACGTTTCCAGAGGTAACTTTTTCCTTTTGTTATTACGGTATGGTGAGTCAGATTTGTCGATCATTTCTATTATTACTATAGAGGCTTGCAGATTGTTCAGATTTATCTCCCTGTGGTCAGTTGAGCCGGTCGTGTGGTAGTGGTTGTTATAGTTGTTTAGCATTTTTTTGTTTTATGTCGGCCGTGTGGGGCCATGGTTTGATAGTAGTGGTGACCTTTACGGTCACGTAGCTTGGTCAGTATTCATTTTGTTGAGTTTCAGATGACTAGACGGCATGGTGGCCTTGTCGTACATGAGTTCCCTTGTTATATGTTTAGTTGGTACATTATTACGAGCCTGAAGTGGTTATAGGCCCGGTTAGTAGGAGGCTGTGTTTATAGCCGTTATATAACCCTTTATTTTCAGAAACCTGAGTTAGAGAGCTAGCCAGGCACCAGACGTGCATAGGCCCATAGTTAGCAGTCCAGGTCCCTACTAGGGCACCGGTGCTAGTCCTTACCCCCCCGGGGCGGGCGTGACGGAGTATCCATTTTAATTTCTTGCATTAGAATCGGTTTGATTTATTTTCAGATATTTGTTGTTTTGGTGGAAAGTTGGCAGATGGAGGGGAATTCTGAGTACCGTGGAGGAGAAAGATAACAAGCGTGGAAGCGAAAAAGTTTAGGTCGAACACCTTGTACAAAAGTTGAACATGCTTTGTTGGCTAGGCCTAAAGGCCCAGGTATTCCTCACCCTCGTTAAATGTTACGTTGAGGCTTGAGAAAATTTTAAAATGCCAATGCTTGCTGTTGTGGTGAATGTAACGCGGGTGAGAAATAATGAAACAAAGGGAAATACAAAAAAAATTAAATTAATGAAAAAAATTATGCGTTGAAACCTATGAATTCAGCAATTTCTTGTAGTGAGAGAATTTTAGGTTGAACGGAGGCGAAAATGCAAGAATCGCAAGGAAAAAAAAATCCCGAGTAAGAAAAAAAAAAAGTGGCAAAATGACCCGCGATGGCTCCGTGTCACGGAGGAGGGCCTCCGCGTTACCCTCGTGACACGTTGAAGCCTATTCAGGAATTTTGAAATTCCGAATGCTAAGCGCGATTGCTTTCCGTGTGTCACGGAGGGCTCCAGCGTTACCCTCCGTGACACGTTGAGGTGTAGTGTCGGGTCACACTGGGTGCGGGTGACCGCACGAAAATCCTCCTGTTTAACACCAAAATCGCCTCATTTTCCTATTTCCCATTCCCCTCCGTGACAAACCCCGAAAATCCCTCCCTCCTCAACGTGACACGGACCCGGGATGCGAAATTTCTTCAACTTTTCTTGATATCATCGGATTAAAGGTATGTTCTTGAACTCAACCTCAATTTTGCTAAGAGTTTCGATTTTTGAGCATGAGAGGTGAGAAAACCTTGCCCTAAGTGTATATTGACCTTGAATTCATTTAAGTATTGTTGATTGGCGTTCATAGTATCGTTGTGATTATTATATGAACTGCAATAAAGGTATGTTAGTTGAATTTTTTTGCAAATTGTAGCTAGGAGTTTGGTATGTGAATAGGAAGATGTTAAATTGACGTAGAAATGTGAAAAATTGTTATGGGTTGTGCATATGTCAGGTGAGAGGTGATTGTGTTGGTAGCACACGGGCTATTACGCTAAAGCGCGGTAATTTTCGGGGGAATAAAGTTGTTGAAATTGCATGAAATTGTCAATTACAAAAGTGGGGAATTGCTTAGGTTGTGTTGATAAAAAATTTTGCTAAGTGCTATGTGATGAATGTTGTCGATAGTAATGTTGTGATTATTTATCTGAAGTCTGAGTAGTACATAGAATTTATACCATCAGATTCTCTGAATGCACGGGCATCGTTTTTTGTTTTTGTTTTTTATGTAAATTGGAAATAGGATGATCTTGCCGTAATGCTGTAATGGTAAAGACTGAAGTGTGGGGTGGCCTAGCTCAACCCAATCTTGGTCGGCTTAATTTTTAATTTGACTGACATGGGATTATGCATGATTGGACAGGAACAATGGCAAGCAGGTAAGACAAGGTAAGGGCGCATCATCAGGCGCTGGAAGAAAAAGGATCAGACTGGGAGCGGAGCAGCGGCACCAGCCCAGTTTCAACGCGGCCAACGCCGTCAATATGGAACCCATTGGGTGAGACGAAGGGAAGAAATGGTACATGCCAAACATAAGGAGACCAAATACTTCCCTGAGGAGCACATTGCACAAGGGAGCCACTTTGCAGGGAATTCCCAGTCGTACAGCCCGCCGCCCGGGTTGAACTGCGTCTTTTGAAGAGCCCAAGTGCAATCTCCATCGATTCGAGTTCCTCATGCTTCGGAACCGAGCACTCCGCAGTCACACCGTCAAGATAAGGGGCAGGTTGTCACCTTTGAGCCCCGCCACCTGAATGCCATATTAGGGCGCGGGGACACGGGCACCACGCCCATGCTCAGCGAATTTCCAGAACATCACTCCAGCCTATGCGGATATCAATTTTCCTTGTGGCTAGGTTCCGTTCAACAGCATGTTGGAGCAGGCATAGGAGAGGATACCATCATACATTGCCCAACTCACAGATGAACAGGAAGCCAGAATATGGCTCAAAATTATTATTTGTTCTGCACGATTCCGGGGTGCACATGTGAGATGTCACAGGGATCGCGTATGCTTGGTGTATGCCACATTGAAGGGCTTGAAATCATGTTGGGGCGGTGATCATATGCCGAAGAGAGCCTGGTTTCATCAAGGGCACAGGTACAGGTTTGGTGGTTTGCTGACCACGTTCCTAAGGGGCCTAGATGTTGAGGAAGAGGCCTGGATTACATTCGCGTAGATGGAGAGGCATTCCGTGGATGTCACAAAGACCAAGGCACCGACACCACTCACGGGCCAGTCCTTACACTAGCCGAGCGACATGCTCGGGATGATCAGCCATTAGCCCGCATGTTCGAGATGCGAGATGCTCGAGCGCTAGGCGGGAGGCCGACAACGGAAGGGATGGTGTGGCGGCTCAGCCTAGATTACCCCTTTGGTGAAAACGCCAGGGCCCTATGTCGGGTGGGCCCAGCTTTTATGGAGCCCGTGGATGACGACGTCCCCACAGATGAGGAGACACGTCGCGAGGACTGATGGCGGGAGGAGGACAACGGGGGCGGTGAGACATGGGAGACGGGCGGCGGCACGGGCGAAGAAGTGGAATACTTTGATTGATCATGGAGTTTCACCACCTGATGAGCCCGCAAGTGTACGGGTCGTACAAGTAATACAGTGGCTCTTTTTGAGAACCGGAATGTCGAACCCACAGGACAGGAATACGGGGTGAAATCTTACAAACGTTAATTTACTACAACTGTACGGTGAAGACAACGGAAGTAACGAAAAATAATTGGTTTTGAGTATAATTTTTATACTACACTAAGCTAATTATACAATTGAATCTTAACAGTGGATAAGAGCATGCTGAGGTTACGAAGAACATGTGAAGAAACGAACTATTAATTTACGTGGTTTATCTTTTCCTCCGGTTGCTAGTCGGAACTACGCCTATGGATTAAAACTCGTATTTAACCCAACTTAGAATCATGAATCCTTCCACCTACATTTTCGTGATAAGAAGGAATTCCAAGTTCTAGCAATACAGAAACCAGTTCCACACATGACTAATACGACTTTCGGGTATATTTCTATCCCGAAGGTAAATCAATTCCCAATTCTCCCGAACCAAAAAAAGATCATATCCTATTAATTCACAACTTTCCAATTTCTTGCCCTCTCGGGTGAAACCGGACTTTTAGTCCACACTAACATTGGCCAGACATTAATGTAGTAGGAACAAGAATTAAAATAGAACCATGGAAGAAAAGAGAAAACAAACCAGCAATTCCAATAATTACATTGCAACACAAAGTTCATAACCTCGGCAAGAAGGAGAATTAGCCACTCATTTGTGGATTAAACATCCTAAAACAAGTGTTAATCATACAACGAAAGGAAGAAGAAAGAGATAGAAGAACCTAGAAATTTCGTCCTCAAAGTTGCCTGTAACCCACGTTCTTGCTCCACCAAGTCAGAATAATTGAAAATGCCCTAAGTGTTCTATTTATACTAGGATAAATTTTCCGGAATAGAGCAACGTGTCACGGCGTGCAACGTGGAGCCTTTGCCTCAGCGGAAGCACGGTGCAAATGCGGGAAGCCCTCTGGGAATTTGTCCGCCCAGGTAATTGCTACCAACGTGGCACGGCGTGCATCGCGGAGCACGGCCAACGTGCCACGGTGCAATCGCGGACCCTCTCTGGAAATGCACCATCTGAATAATTCACTTCCAGCGTGGCGTGCGGACCTTCCATTTGGAATTTGTTGGAATTTCCATCCCAGGCAGAATGCATCGCGATGGCAGCGTGCCACGGCTCCTCGCGGAGCCTGTAATCCTCGCTTCACCATCCGCTCCCTTGCTCGTTTCCGAGTTCATCCTTGATTTCTTCCAACATGTCATTTTTCATCAACAAAAGCATGTTTTCCTACAAAACAACGCTAATCATGTTGGTTAGTTAATTCACACTTCCGTACAATTTACATGAGAATGTACACAATTTATTGGACAAACAAGACTAACGTTATACATTTGAGTATCGAGTTTGGCATATAAATATGCCCCTTATCACCTACCCCACACTTAAAATCTTGTTCGTCCTCGAACAATCTCATACAACTCATGCAATTGATATCCCCTCATGGCTATTTAGGCTCGACAATCCAAACTACGGTCATACCGATTATGTTCGAAGCAAATCATCAAGAAAGACATGCATAACATCATTATTACACGACACTTAATAAATCAAGACTTTTTAGCACAAGAATCGACTCTCGATATCGGCAAACTCATGCATATTAGCTGACCAAGATATCCGACACGAATGTATTCTATCATCAAACATGTGCCCTCCCAACACTAGGAGAGATTCCCCTGTATTAATCACATGAACTTTAAGAAAATCCATGTCAAGGTATATATGTACACACCATTTCACTCTCTCCCAAACGAATTCACATGCATTGCGTCATGACATTGACCCATAGCTTGCCGTCTAATTGTATTACTCCACTAATATAAGGATGCGTGATGTAGATCACGTAGGACTTAACAGGTTGTAATGTAGCTACGGAACTAGTATATCTTTGGGCTAACCAATAATAATAACCGGCTTCCTTAAGCGCTTATTCACATCCCATCAACTTCGAAATTATTTTCTTCCTTCCTCCTCCTCTTGAAGTTTATTTTTATATTTATCACCCCTTTCTTTAACACATCCAGACTAACGAAGAAAATTGAGTTAGCTCTTAACTTGCTTCCCTTCAAATCGCTGTTTCACCCTTGACTCTTTCTTTTTCTTTCTTCTCTCTTTTCTTTTTTCATCCTTTCTTTTTTTTTATCACTTCACTCTTTGACACCATGGGGAAAATTATACTTTTTCTTGTGCGCGTTAAGAGCTTCGATTTTAGTTAAGGAACATGAAAAGAAGGGGCTCACTTAGTTCGCACCCTTTTTGACAAAGGAAAATTAGAAAATAAAAATTTATCAAGGTTAAAGGCTCAACGGGCTAACCAGGGGTTTAATCTTCCAAGGTGGATATGAAAGAAAAACAGAAAATTTTTGGTTGACAAAGAAATGCCTACCATCTTTCTACACTACACTTCCCTTTATTTCGTTTCGTACACACGACAGGCAAGTTCTAGACAATCAACAATAGGATGGAATAACCAATTCCTCACTATACACTCAATGCACATGCTCGATTCAAGATGACTTCACGAGAATCTTTAATCGGCTAATCTAAGAATTCAAAATTAAGCCTCAATCACACCGAATCAAATTCTACGGCAAAGTGTCTTACATATGTACAGAAATTTGCATGCTTTCTACGAATCATCTTTTCTATATAATTATTATGTGCACGCGCTTAAAGGATGTGAACCATCGAATAGCAACATGCATGGGATACAACCAGCAATCCAACTAAAAATCAAAATTAACTAACGGGAAAATTTAAAAATAAAAATAAAACGAACTATAACTACTCCCTATCGACTACCCTCCCTTAAGACGGTCGTCATCCATTCCCATCATAGAGAAGGGTCACTATTTACGACTTCGGTTCAATGTGACTCTTCTCGGCAAAACCCGAAAACAAACTCGAGAAACCCAAAGAAAAATAGTTACGAAATTTTTTTTAAAAAATGGTCGATGATTTCGACAAGACTATTTACATACTGGCTAACACACATTCCACAGCACACAACACAATTTCACAACAATATTTACAACATGAACATACAAATAAACAGAGTCAAATTAAAACAAACACGACAACAAAGCAAGGAACATACAATGATACACAAAAAGGCAAATTCAGCACCTAACTACTCCCACCCCACACTTAAAATCGACACTGTCCCCAGTGTTCATACAATTACAAACAAAAAGGTGGTTGTGAAACTCCCTTATCAGTCAAAGTATTCCACTTCCTCATGGTCTTTTGCCGCCTCATCCCCATATCGGGTCTCCACGTCATCCTCCTCCGACCCAACGTCAGGTCCTCTGTTCCGTGTCTCCTCGTCCGATGGGGACGTCTTCGTCTGTAGGCTCCACAAAAGCTGGAGCCCACCGACATAGCGCCACCGCGTTCTCGCCAAATGGGTAGTCTAAGTCGGCGCACGACTGCGTCTTCCGTGCCGGTCTCCGCCTATGCGTAATTTGGAGCATCTGCATCCCGAACATGCGGGACATATATTGATCGTCCCGAGCATGTCGCTCGGCCAATGTGAAATAGGCCCATGGTGGTGTCGGGTGCCTTTGTTTTGTGACATCAATGGCACCAGCTCCACTGCGGGATGTAATCTGAGGCCTCACTCCTCGGCCTCAAGGCCTCTCAGGAACGTCGTCAGCAGCCCACCGAATCCGTACCTGTGCCCTTGATGCAATCGGGCCCTCTTCATGGCGGAAATGATCACCCCGCCCCAACATTGATCTCGACCCTTTCATCATTATACCAAGCATACCACGATCCGGGTCACCTCGTCATGTACCCCCGAAATCAACTTGAGGCAAACGATCTTAAGCCATATTCTGGCTTCCCTGTTCATCTGTGCATAGGAGCGCGTCTGATGGTATCCCCTCTCCTTATGCACACTCCCAGCGCCGTAGAGCCAGAACTCCACATAATGTGCGTACGATATCCGCATACGGTGGAGTGATGTTCGGTTGTCGGGTACGTGGGGCGTACGTATTTTGCGCCCTATGATGGCATTGAGGTGGTGGGCTCAATGTGATGATTTGGCCCCTTATTTTGATGGTGTGACTCCTCAATGGGGTTCCAATTTGCGTAGAATTCCCGGACTAAGGCGGGTGCACTCCACAGGCTCGTCAAAAATGAAAGCGCTTGGCGGCGTCAATCTGTGCACCATCGGGGGAACTCTTGTCCAAGGGTTCACCTGTGCAATATGTTCCTCGGGGAAGTATTTGTTCTCTTTCTTCTTGGTGTACCACTTCTTCCCCTCTTCCGTCACCCATCTTGTTCCATATTGGAGCGGCCGCAGTAGGCTAGGTGCTGCTGGGACTGCTCCCAGTCTTAATCTTTTTCTCCCGGCGCCTGATGGTGATGCGCCCTTTCCTTTGTCCTGCCTGCTAGCCATGGTTTTTGTCAAAGAAAATGAAGCCGATACCCATGTTAGTTGATTATCATTTAGCTTTTGACTAAGGTTGGGTTTTGGCTCCGTACCCCACTTAGTTTCTAGCTCACGATATGCACAACGGCAAGAACAACATTCCATATTTACAAAAAGATAAAAATCTAGAACAACTAAACAAAAGAAACAAAAACAAACAAAGATAAGCTTCATGCCTTCCTTAAAATTGACGACATAACCTGCGCGTAGTACTACTCAGACTTCGTACAACTACTTCCAACATACTATCGATACTCATTTCATTACATGGCATTCAGCTAAAAGAACACAAGAAAAATAAAATTCTCACAACTCCTTCAAGCAATTCCCGATTTTCGTGTGATTGATGAGTTTTGGAGTTTCATCAAATTGCACCCCCGAGAATTGCATCGTTAATTAAGCATACACGATAAGCATACACAATACAATTCACCAGCATGCACAACCCACAATTTTTCAGCACTTCCTCTTATCATTTCAACTTTTCAACTTCACAATCCAACCCTACCTAATCCCAGCACAAATTTCATTAAGTACGCAATTAACGAGTTCATATGATCACAACGTACCACGAACAACAATAATCCAACAACCCAAATGTGAGTTTAAGCTCAATTTATTGACATGGGCATGGATTCTTCCTAAACATGCTAAAAATCGACATTTTAGCTAAAGAAATTGAAATTGAGTTCAAGAACGTACCTTTGATTCGAGTAAGACGAATAAAAGTTGCGAATTTGTACTCTTTAAGCCGTGGCGTTGAGGGAGGGGATTTTTGGGGTTTTGTCGTGGAGGATGTGAGGGAATGGGAAAAATGGGGGTGATTTGGGGGTTTTAAAAGTGTAGAATTTCAGCGCGAGACCCGGTGACCCGGTGTGACAGCGATTAACACGTGAGCGTGTCACGGGTAACGCGGAGCATGCCCTCCGTGACACGGAGCCATCGCGCAGGCTCTCTGGAATTTTAAAAATTCCAGATTTTCCTTCAACGTGTCACGGAGGGCGACGCGGAGGCCCTCCTCCGTGACACGGAGCCATCACCGAGCTCACTGTTTTGCCACTTTAAAATGAATTTTTTCTTACTCGTTTTCCCTTTTTTGCATTCCTTTGTACTTTTTTCCTCCGTTCAACTTTGTACAACATCTTATCATGAAATCGGTTAGAATTTCCAAGTTGGAGAAACAACAATATTTCTATTTTCTATTTACACTCTTATTCTACAAAAATATAAAATACAAAAATTGAAAATCTTTTTCTTCTTTTTTTTTTTTTTCGTATGTACATTTTACAATTACATTTCACGGGTTGCCTCCCGTGCAGCGCCTGGTTTGCAAATCTCGGCTCAACGTCATTTGAGCTCAGTCTGCCCCTAGGGTGACAGACGTTTTCTCAACACGTCCCCACCCCAATCAAGCTTACCTCTATCGGGGCTCTCCCTTCGGCTCGTTGTTCAAAGCCTTGAACACCACTCGGTTGTTCAAACACGTTGATCAACAGAGTTCTCGCTCTACAACCAGGTGGGGCCTTGTACACATCAAACACCTCCACCTTGTCATGTGCCCGCATCGTTATATATGACTACATCTATAAAAACTTTCGGTTGCCATGAAGGTAGATCCCCAAAATAAATGGGACTTAGAATTACGGCTCAAAGTCCAGCACAACAAAGTCCACCGGGAAGATTAGGAGCCGACACTAGCACGTCCTCCCACAGCCTGGAAATCTGGCGCCGCTAAGGAACGGTCTGCAAGCTGCAAAACCTTGTTGTAGGTCTAGGGCTTCCTAGACCTAACTTCTTAAATACCGAAGTTGGCATCAAGTTAATGCTCGCTCCCCGTCACATAAACCGCGAGCTCGGATGCTTTGCCCCGATTGTCAACTGAATTGTGAAGCTCCCAGGATCTTTGAGCTTCATGGGCAATCAGTTTTGTATCAGGAAGTGCATTCCTCTGTAAGGGCCACCGTGGCATATTCGAGTCGACACAGCATTTGTACGATGTCCTTATATGTACTTTGCATATTTAGGCCTCCCTGCAAAACATCAACAAGAGGTAAGTTAATGTGTACCTGTTTGAGCACCTCATGAACTTTTTGAAGCACGCCTCCTCTTGTGCTTCCTTAATCGTTGAGGAATGGGGTGGAGGTCTATGCAGTTCAGCATTCTTGTGTTTCCCCCTCTCATCATTACACTCCCTCTCCGCTTCTGCAACTCCCGACTGTTGAGGTGGTCTTTCGGGTTCAACCTCCTTCAACTGCAAGCCACTCACCGTGGTCACTGCATTGACCTGCTTGGGATAGGGATGCATTGTCCTTGGGGAGTCCTCCTCTAGGCACAGTATTCTGGGCTCCGACAAATTGCCCAAATTGATACTCCGGTGCCTTGGTAGCCAAATGAATAATACCCAGCATCGGCTGCCTATTTGACATGGTCAGCCTGCAATTGAGCTTGGCTGGCTATCAGCTGCTTGAACATCTCATCAACGCTGGGTGATGGTGGTGGAGGAGGGGCATTGTTATTTTTGTATTGTGCACGATAGTTACGTGGCCCTCCTTGATTCATTTGCATCCCTGACTCGAACTACGCCCTTGATGGTTGTTGCTACCCCAAGAGAAATTCGGATGATTCCTCCAGTTGGAATTGTAGCTATTCCCATACTCTTTGGTGATTGCTCCTTTGTGCATTCAGACAAAGTTCATAGAAGTCTGGTTGCTCAGAGAACACTCGTCGAGTGTTCATTGCTCCCGCACACTTCACACCAAATCTGCTGCTGCATTAACTGGGGCTTGAGACTGGCTCAAGTTCATATTGCCAGTGGGTGTTCAATTGATTCACAAGCGGCTACGTGCGGCGATAGTGCACAACCCATCCACTTCCAAGACTCCGGTTGTTTTCCTTGCTCCTCCCCTTGAAGAGTCCGCATTCCACTCGGATTTCCCTGCGAAATACGATTAAGCAAAGTATACAGTTCTTCATAAGTCTTTTCTAAGCTTGCCCCAGTTGCCGAATCTAGCAAAATTTTGTGTGGGTTCCAAACCCTCATAAAAGTGTGCACCCGGCCCACATCATTTGGCCCGATGGTGATGAGGAGGTCCCTCAACAATGATTTAAACCTCTCCCAGGCTTGATACAGATTCTCTCCTTCCCTTTGTTTAAAACTTAGAATTTGAATTCAAGCCTTTAACATTTTCTTAGGAGGGAAAGAATCAGATCAAGAATTTCTTCGCCGAGATCATCCCATGAGGTATTAGAGTTTGGTGGCTCGGCTTTCCAGCCACCTCTTAGCATCTCCAAGAGTGAAAATGGGAAAAGTGTAAGCCGGACATAATCTGTTGACACTCCGAGCGAAGGATGTAAGTGTCACTTATCTCAGAAAATTCTGAAGATGTTGTTGTAGATTCCTCGTGAGGGAGACACATCAAACTGCCCACAGTATTTGCAGCAACTGCACCATATTCTGTTTCAGCTCGAACCTCCCTCCTGGCTCGGGTTTGCGAATGCTAGAAGTACATTCCTAGCTTGTGGGATTTGCCACATCGCGAACCGGCACAGCCGCGCTAATTCCTCGGGCATAATACTGCCCGCACTATTGGTGGATTACATTGGTTGCTCCACTTGATAGTTTGTCTGAGCAGCTGCGGCTTTCTCCTAGAGCTTCTCTCCGTTGACGATGAGTGTCGTTCGGCTCCCTAAGGATGGATCCACCAACCCTTTTTCTCTTGCCGAGTGTTCAGCAGAATACATTTTCTGCAAAATAGAGGCTAAGACCAAGTTGTCAACAATCAAAAATATTGAAATAGCAAACTAACACGCAAAATCAAAGTAAAAATAGAAAATTTCACAATTGCCTATTCCCAGAGCAACGGCGCCAAAAAACTTGATGAGCCGCAGAATTATGCAGGTCGTACAAATAATACGGTGGCTCTTTTGAAGAACCGGATTGTTGAACCCACGGGAATAGGAATACGGGGTGAAATCTTTTAAACGTTAATTTACTACAACTAGAGCAGTGAAGACAACGGAGTAACGAAAGATAATTGGTTTTTGAGAATATAATTTTTATACTACACTAAGCTAATTATACAATTGAATCTTAACAATGGATAAGAGCATGCTGAGGTCACGAAGAACATGTGAAGAAACGAACTATTAATTTACGTGGTTTATCTTTTCCTCGGTTGCTAGATCGGAACTACGCCTATTAGTTAAAACTCTCGTATTTAACCCAACTTAGAATCATGAACCTTCACCTACATTTTCGTGATAAGAAGGAATTCAAGTTCCTATGTCTGAAACCCGGTTCCACACATGACTATTACGACTTTCGGGTATATTTATCCCGAAGGTAAATCAATTCCCAATTCTCCCGAACCAGAAAAGATCATATCCTATTAATTCACAGCTTTCCAATTTCTTGCCCTCTCGGGTGAAACCGGACTTTTTGGATTTACACTAACGTGGCGAGACATTAATGTAGTAGGAACCAAATTAAATAGAACAACCATGGAAGAAAAGAGAAAATTAAACCAGCAATCAATAATTACATTTGCAACACAAAGTTCATAACCTCGACAAGAAGGAGAATTAGCCACTCATTTGTGGATTAAACATCCTAAAACAAGTGTTAATCATACAAGCAATTGAAAGGAACAAGAAAGAGAGATGAGAAGAACCCTAGAAATTTCGTCCTCAAGTTGCACCGTAACCCACGTTCTTGCTCCACCAAGAGTCCGAATAATTGAAAATGCCCCTAAGTGCTCTATTTATCTAGGGATAAATTTTCCCCGAATAACGAAACAGCGTGTCACGACGTGCATCGCGGAGCAACGCCTGCAGTGACACGGTGCAAAATGCGGAGCCCTTTGGAATTTGTCCGCCCAGGTAATTGCTACCAACGTGGCACAGCGTGCATCGCGGGCAGTGCGTGCCACGGTGCAATCGCGAGACCCTGCACGGAAATGCACCATCGGCTAATTCACTTCCAACGTGGCACGGCTGATGTGGACCTTCTTTGGAATTTATTTGGAATTTCCATCCCAGGGCAGAACGCATCCGCGATGGCAGCGTGCCACGGCTCCATTGCGGAGCCCTTGTAATCCTCGCTTCACCATCCGCTTCCTTGCTCGTTCCCGAGTGCCATCCTTGATTTCTTCCAACATATGTCATTTTCATCAACAAAAGCATGTTTTTCCTACAAAACAACGCTAATCATGTTGGTTAGTATAAATTCACACTTAAGTGCAATTTACATGAGAATGTACACAATTTATTAGACAAACAAGACGAAAGTTATACATTTGAGTATCGAGTTGGCATATAAATATGCCCCTTATCACCACCCACTTTTATTGCTATGTTGACTTTATGAACAGCGGGGACGAGTGTTCGGTTTTAAGTGTGGGGTGGGGAGCTAGTTAGGTGGTGCTGGTTTTTTGTCTTGTTTTGTGTGGATATTCATGTTACATTGTTGTGCTCGAAAAAAATTGTGATATTTGTGTTTTTGTATGTTTTGAGTTGTGAGTTGTGAGAATTGTAAAGTTGTTGTGTGTTGAAAATTTGTTGTGTCTTTGTTGAATGTTGTTAGTGGATTGTGTAAATATTTTTAATCGAAATTATCGATATTTTTAAAAAAATTCGTAACTATTTTTATGATTGGATTTCTCGGCGTTTGTTTCGGTTCTTTCACCAGAAAGAGTCCCATTGAACCGGAGTGGTAAATGGTGCCCGTTCCCTATGATGGATGGATGACGACCGTCTTAAGGAAATGTAGTCGTAGAATTAGCTTTTGTCTTTTCATTTTGGTTGTTTGGTTGTATCCCATGCGTGTCGCTACTCTATGATTACGAAATTCTTGTTGCGTGTTGTACATGATATTTAGAATGCAAAGGTGATTCGTATGAAAGCATGCAAATTTTGTACATATGTTGAGATACCTAGGCCATAAAATTCGATTCGGTGTGATTGAGGCTTAATATTTGAATTCTTGTAATTAGCTGATTGAGTCTGTGAATATGTCTTGAGTTGAGCATGTGCAATGAGTGTCTAGTGAGGTTTCGATTATTCCATTCTATTGTGAATTGTCTAGAACTTGCACATCGTGTGTACGAAATGAAATGAAGGAAGTGTAGTGTAGGAAAAGGATGGTAGGCGTTTCTTTGTTTTAACCTAAAGTTTTTTTCTTTTTCATACCCACCTCGAATGTCAAATCCTAGTTAGCCCATTGAGCCTTTAGCCTATTCTTTTTTCTTTTGTCAAAAAGGTGTAAACCAAGCTTAACCCTTTCTTTTCATTATCCGTAAATCCGATCCAAAGCTCCTAAGCGCTCAAGAGAAGAGTAGTTTTCCCACAGTGTCAAGGAGTGAAATTGTGAAAAGAAAAGAAAGAAAACAAAGTGATGAAAGTAAGAAAAATCAAGGTGCACTTTCATAGGATTTAAGAAAATAAAGATGTATAACTAATCTTTGTTGTTAAGTCACGGTGTGCTTTAAGAAGTGGGGGACAAAAATAAGAAAGACTTCAAGAATGGGAGGATGAAGGAAGAAACAATGCCCGAATGTGATGGGATGTATTGAAAAAGTGCTTAAAGATGCTAGTTGCTATCATTGGTTAACCCGGTATATACTAGTTAAAGTAGCTTACATTACAACCGTTAAGTCTACGTGATCTTACATCACGCGCGTCCTTATATTAGTGGAGTAATACACCAGAGGCAAGCCTATAGTTCGCGACCACGATGCATGTGAATTACATTTGGGAGAGAGAGTGAAATTGTGTCTATATGCCCTATGTAATGTTTAGGATTCATGTGGTAAAGGAAATTCTATTGTGTTGTGAGGCGCATGCTTGACGAAGATGGAATTTCGTGTCGGATATCTATTGACCAGGCTGGTGCATGGTTTTCCGATATCGAGAGTCAATTCTTGAGTCTGGGAGGTCTTGAGGTGTTAAATGTTATTGTAATAATGATACTACGCATGTTTTCTTGATGATTTGCTATGTAAATAATCGGTATAATCATAGCAGCTCGGATTGTCGGGCCGGAGTAGCCATGATTGGGTGTCAATTGCATGAGGTGTAAGATTATTATTGTTCCGGGCGAACAAGATTTTTTAAGTGTGGGGTAAGTGATCACAGGCGTATTTTGCCCAAGTGATACTCAAATGCGTCGTTTGTCTTTCCTTGTCTAACAATGTTTGTACATTCTCATGTAAATTGTAGGAAGGTGTAATTTATACTAACCAACATGATTAGCGTTGTTTTGCAGGAAAAATCTACTTTTATGAAGCTAAGATGCATGTTGGGAGGAATCGGAAATGGACTCGGGAGCGAGCAAGGAAATGGCCAAGAAAGCAAGAATAAAGGGGCTCCGCGATGGAGCCATTTCACGCTGCCATCGCGGATGCATTCTGTCGGAGGATTAAATTGGAAACAATTCCAGAGAGGTCCGCGTTCGTGCCGTGGCATGTTGGACCCTAATTACCTGGAGCAAGCACAGTGAGGTGCGCGTTAAATGCCAGGTGTCATGTTGAGCAAGCTCCGCGTTACATGCCGACCGCACGTTGAGGAGAAATACCTGGACGACCAAATTCAAGAGAGCTTCCGTGTTTGCGCCGTGTCACGGAGGCAGTGCGTGCACTCCGTGACACGTTGCACTGTATTCGGGAAAAATTTCCACCGGTATAAATAGAACACTTAGGTTCATTTTTAATTATTCTGACTTGGTGGAGCAAGAACGTGGGTTACGGGCGGTTGAGGGGACGAAAATCTTGGGTTTCTCTCTATCCCTTTCTCCCTTTCTTTCAATTGTTTGTTATGATTTACACTCATTTAATGATATTTAATCCACAAATGAGTGGCTAATTTCACTTCTTCTTTGAGGTTAAGAACAATTGTATTGAAATGTGATTGTTGATCATTTGGTTTTTTCTTCTTTTCTTCCATGGTTGTTCTATTAATTCTTGTTCTTACTGCATTAATGTTTGGCCAATGTTAATGTAAATCTAAAAAAGTCCGGTGTCACTCGAGCACAAAATTGAAGTTGTGAATTAATAGGATATGATCTGTTCTTTGTTTGGGAAAATTGAGAATTGATTTACCTTCAGGATAGAAATATACCTGAAAGTCATATTAGTCAATTATGGAATCGGTTTTGTATGGCTAGAACATGAATTGCTTCTTATCAATGTGAGTCGGAAGGTTCATGATTCTTAAGTTGGGTTAAATACGAGTTTTAATCCCTTAGGCATATGTTGCGACTAGCAACCGGAGAAAAGATTAACCAACTTGTATCGATAATTAATTTCTCTACATATTCATTTTAGCCTCAACATACTCACATTCATAGTTCAGACTCAACTGTATATTCATTTTAGACTTAGTATAAATTTAGATAACAAAATATAAAAACTTTTTCTTTACATTGTTGTACGCATTTTGAGAGTTACGGTTAATTGACACTTGGTAGATTTGCCCCATAGTCAGTCCCTGTGAGATCCCGTGCCCGGCTTACTTGAGCCGCTTACTACTTGTTCGACCCGCAGTGCACTTGCGTGTAATCATCCCGGGCAGGGCGAACAAAGAATCCTAATTTTCGTGCCCTCAACTACACAGCAACCCACGTTCTTACTCAACCAAGTCAGAATAATCAAAAATGAACCTAAGTGTGCTATTTATACTATTTCCGAGATAACAAGCAATGTGTCACGGAGTGCATCGCGAGCAATTGCCTCCGTGACATGGCAAGAACACGGACCCTTCTTTTGGAATCTGGCCCTCCAGGTATTTATGCCCAACGTTCCACGACGTGCAGCGCAGGGCTTGGCCAACGTGCCACGGCTCCAAAGCGAACCTTCACTTTGGAATTCCATGTTCAATTGATTATGTCCAACGTGCCAGCGAGGCAAGCGAGGACCTTCACTTTGAGACAACTAAATTTTAATCATCCGGGGGCGAGTGCATCCGCGATGGCAACATATTTCTGACTTTCATCGTGAGCTATTTCTTTGCAACTCATAGCCTTTTCCCTTTACTTGCTTCGAGTCCATTCCAGCGATTTCTCTAACATACATCTTAGCTTCATGGCCTCTCTTTCAAAATGCATATCATGTTAGTTAGTATAAATTGTTAGTATAAATTCACATTTTAACTACAAATTACATGAGAATGCACACATAACGATAGATAAACAAGATGAAATGAAGCATTTGAGTATCACTTGGGCATATAATTCTGCCCAAGATCAATCAACCCAGGCCTGTTGAATCTCCCGCAGTAGGTAATGATCAAAGAAAGCCTCTAAGAAGCTGGGCCAGGTCAGAGGGGAATCATCTCTCCCTCGAGACCTTTCCCAACTCTCATACCATAGAACGCGATGTCCCATAACCAGAATACCGCCAACTCAATCGACTCTGTGGGTTTAACATGCATCACCCTAAAAATCCTCTACATCTAGTCTAAGAAGTCCTTAGGGTCCTCAGTCCGATTTGTCCCTGTGAATTTATGGGGACTTAGTTCTAGGAACTCTCGGACCCTCGAGCTACCAGGCCCTCCTAAGGATTCTGCAACTATAGGTGGCACTGGCTGGCACTGAGTAGCCATCATTTGGGCTAGCATAACCACCGCGCTTCTGACCTCCTGGTCGGATGGTACGGGTATAGAAACTGCCGGAGGCGGTGCCGTCACACTAGCTGTCCCAAGCGGCTCCTGACGTGGTGGAGACTGCTGGGGTGGTTGAGATGATACCTCGGTATAATCCTGAGATCGGGTCGATTCTGACCGAGGCCGAGGCACCCTGCTGGTGCCCTCACCTTCTGCTACATCTAGCCTCCTACTTGTCGTAGGGTGTCGCTGGTCCGACATTTCTCTGTAGGAAAAAGAACATAATGAGCTTAGGGACTCAACCCTGTACTGTACTACTCTATAGCACGACTGAATAATAAGAAAGAGTAACCATCCTATCATGTCTTGCAGCCTCCTGCCTATAGTATGTAGTGCACAACACATCCATAGACAAGACTCTACTTAGCACGGCTTGCAGATTCCTTGGGGTACGACCTTCTCTGATACAAAGTTTGTCACACCCCACCGTGGAAGGCATGACTGGAACCCTGTGCCATACTAGGACCTGAACTGCAGAGCTTACTGAGCCTAAGCACCTCTGCTGCAGCGTTGACTTTAACTCTAAAATCACGAAAACAACGGGCTATATAGCGGCTGTAAATACAACCCCCGGCCGACAAGGCCTATAGCCACCTATGAAAATAAACAACTAACCAGAGACAAAGAATCATAGGGAGTCCTATGTTGGCCGACCAGGCCACCATGATATCTAGTTATAAATGGAAAGTAAAATCAGATGCTAAACTTATCTATGGCCGACAAAGATGCCAATCAACAGCTAAACATGGCCCCGCATGGCCAACACACATAATATAAAACATATATGGGACCCACACGGTCGATATCATCTAACCACAGGGAAGTAACACAATCTGCAAGCCTCTAGGAGTAATAAGATGGTCGGGACAGGGCCCCGAGCTACCTTTACTGTACAAATAAAAAAAGTAAACCTCTATCACACAAGCTCAGGAAGAAGGGAGCTAACGGTTCTGTACGGCTTACTAGACTTATGAGGGACCTGCTCCTCGTCTATTTAAACCCCAGAAGAGGGCGTCAATACCACATGTACTGAATATGTAAGGCAGTAACTCGAAATGACTGAAAATAGGAAATAGAACTGACAATAACTAAAGTAAAGAAAATGGACTAAAGATGAGTGAAGTAATGAAATCAGCGCTAAACATAAATTTAATAAGGAGGGTAGGGGTCATACC